>JACEGR010006866.1:0-55794 GCA_014170235.1 Listronotus bonariensis | reverse complement strand
GAAAGAATTTTTGGCGAAACGTTTCGTTCTTGAGATATTCATCATCAGACTCGAAATTTAAATTAGTCCTATTTTTACAATATTTTTCTTGTATCAACACAATTTATTTAAAAGCTAAAGTGGCACACAATATTTGATTTTCACCTTTTAAAACCCATAGCTATACTTTGAATCATTTCAATCCCAGTGTGCCATGAAGCCCTATGTGTATGTATGGTTGCCGCATTATCAAAGAAAAGCCACGCAATTTAATGCAAAAATAATGTAAACGTACAAAAACTGGGGTCTTTAAAGAGGTGAAAATCAAACATTTTTGTGACACTTTAGCTTTAAAATCAAGAATCATGTAAGCTGCCAAAAAGAAGGCGTATATATAGTGAAAATAAGCTTAGTTCAAATTTGAACTTTGATGAATGAATATCTCGAGAACGAAAACGTTTCCGCCAAAAAATCTTTCAGATTCGCAGACCGGCGCCCCAAAAACCCCCGTATACCAAATTTCGTCAAAACTAAAAATCACGATAAAAGCAGAAAACCCTATTTGGCACTTTTACCTAAATAACAAGTAAAATCTACTAATTTTATTAAATTCTTTATTTTATTCTTCACTTAATACTAAAAAAATAAAATCAAATTTTCATTCCATTGTTTAACTCAATTTTATAGTGTCTATGTTGCGATCCAGTTTCTATTCAAAGATATAAGTATAATTTTTTAATGTAACTGCAGTCATGTTTGGGTAATTATTTTTAAATAACTTAATAAACATAATTCTATAAAACCCGATAAATTATGTTGGTTTTGCTTTGTTCTTCTGAAATAATTTTTGCTGGCCCCCAGGTTTGTTTGGTCTACCACCAAAGTTACCTATAAAAAAAAAAGGTTAACATTACCAATTTAAAGTATCCTATTACTAGTTCATACTACGTAAACAGTGGAAAATAACCAATAAAAATAAAATTGTATGATCTATCTGTAGAAATATACCTCTGGCAGCAGGTCTATTTCTTTGGTTTTGTCCACCCCTGCCACCTTTTGGTCTCTAACTTGTTTATTTTTAACAAGGGTCTCCTCTTTAACCATATCAATGACTTCATCTGGAATACGCAAATATTTAATTGTGCTACCTCTAATATAACATTCCGGCATCCTCCAAAATTTGTCTCCGTCCTAAAATAACAAACGGTTAATAATTATATGCGAGTAATAATACCTTAGGATAAACAAATATTTACCCGAGATGTACAAATAACTTCTCGAAGATTGATATTCATCCAGTTATCACAGCTAACTAAGTGGCCATTGTAAGTTTCACCATTCTTAAGTTCCACTAACTAAAAACAGTTATTATTAGAATTTGGTTGAAATGCTGTTAAAACCAACAAACTTAATCTTCATTGTTGTGGAAATCAAGCAGGCACACAAATATTGTGAGTGTGGTAAAATGTATATTCTTAATCAAGATTTTAAGAAAAAAAATGAGATATATTTACCATAGGATGATTTTGAGCAGTCCTGAGCAATGAAAGCGGTAACTGAAAAAAAATAAATTAAAGGAAAAATAATATTGTTTTCTTCAGAAACCTACCATCTTTATTATTAACTCTCTAAAAACTGGGAAAACAGTTTTTGTTTAAAAACAAACTGGGAAAAATTTTATCGGAAAACTAACCTAAAAATTTAGAATTTGACAGTTCTTTTGTTCTTTAATATGGCTTGAACAGCAATGGGCTTAGTTTCCACAAGAATACGCAGGGATCAGTAGTTATGGCCAAAAATGGCATCCCCTTTGCTACTTTGCTTCTGAAGATTGCAAAAAAAGAAGCATGACAAAGTTCGGTTTAAAGTTGATAGATGTCACCCGCTTTGCGATTTTCTCGAATATTACCGACTAAAAATAGCTCACTTTTCTTTATTTTCCTTACCTATCCGCCAGGTGCCACTGAGTGCAAGTATACTTATCTTCACATACAATTTAATGGGATTTACCGATTTTGGATTTACCTTTTATTTACATTTACCAACAATATTTACAAGGATAAGTAGGTGTACCACGTTTAATAGGTAATCAAAAAATCTTTAGTTAAAATAACAGAGTGACAAACTTTTTTTATTTGCTATTTATTTTTGTGCAATATGTGATTAAGAGGGCTTTCCGAGGAAGTAGCGAATGCATGTGTTAACTTTTTTTAATCTGTTTAGTTGTTGCAACTTGTTTCGCAATCTTTTTTACTGATGCAGATTTCGCATATTAATAGATTTATAGTGGGGAGGCTTCTATACAGTTTTTATATTTTGCTTTGTGGAATGCCGTGTTTTAGGTATATCTCTGTTAATTTATGACACACTAGTAGCTTAACTATTTTATATTGTAGTAGAACCTTAATATTACTGAAAATCTACATGCGCCAGTTTCCATAAGACTTTTACAAAAAAAGCAAAGTGTATGAATGTACCCCATTAGTGGGGTACATTCATACAACCAAAGGGGCACATTTAACATCACTATTAATTCTTCATAATTATTGTTTATTATTGTTTTATACCATACTTTATAAAAAAACACAAATACAATTTTTTAACATACAAAACAAATAGTAACATTCAAAATTAAAAAACAGTTCTTATCCAAATCTGTTATTGCATATTTTAACATCGCAATAGTTTCGTGATATGAACATAAGTAACGATTAGTGAACAGAGTGTTATTAAACGGTCTTTATGTTACATGTATGGTTATCTACCAAAAATACTTAATAACATTCTTTGTTTTAGTCAGTTATATTTATTAAAACTAACAATCTCAAAATTTAAAAAATATATTGCTTATACATTATTATTTATACCAAATAAAAACTCTAGTTAACACAAAGATACCTTAACTTACAAAACCTAAAATTAATATGCCTATGTTATTAACAGATTATGATCTAAGATTTGTAGTAATATCATCACTATGTCTGATAAATCAACTGATCCTTGACATCTAAAGACACAAAGTTCATAAAGCACCCTGTTTTTTTCGTAAAAATGAAACCATTACTTCAGTTAAACTACTATTTATATAATATTTATAACTATTATCGTCTGTGTAACAAAAAATAGTAATTAAAAAATATTCATAAAGGGCCAAGGGTACATTTATACAGTATGAATGTGCCCCATATACTTGTGTATAAATCTGCCCCATCACATGCTAATTAATAAAAAAATATGAAATAGAAAAACCGTCTTCATCTATAATAATTTACAAATTAAATTAGTGCCTTTGTATTATTATGATTAGGATTAAATAGCAATAATTAATCCAAAAAATAGTAACTGGCCATAAAATATGTCCAAAGTTACGTTATGAAATTACTTACGTGAGGCAAAAACACGTTCCGTGTTGTGCACTCGATCTTACAGCACTGAAAATTCTGAAACTTCACTAGTCTGTAAACACACATAATAACTGTGCAGACCCACTTACGTTACTATTTTACTTCGTGTCTAACTTCAGATAAACTCAATGCATGTAGGTGCCCCTTGTATGAATCCACCCCACTTTTTTTGAAAAATGCACTTACAACATTTTTGTGAACTAGACCATCGGTATAGTCTACCTATAGGAATTTTTTATACAGGGCGCTAGACGATATGTGTATGCAAACCCTAAGGGTACCATAATTATGCGTTTTTACTGAGGGTGACCCATATATAACCTACATTTAGATCCGCAGTGGCAGAGAAGCATTTTTTCGGATTTTTTACGACCTCGCGCGGTAAACAAATGGATGGGTGGACGAACATGCACACTTAAAAGTCGTGGCAAAAATACAAACACCGGCGGCATTCCGTATCATTCGTCCGCGGCTCCTGAACTCGTAACGCTCATTAAGCTACCGTACGCTCAGACAAGCAGAAACCAGGACGCCAGTACGACGTAATGCTTTCCGATAATGCGGATAGTTTGTTTGGCGCCAGGTGCGTTTACCCTTAACCGGGCTTGCGCACAAACCGGTTTTTCGCCCATGGGGAAATGTAACTTTGTTTCGCGCAGGTAGTAACATTGGCCTGGCGAATCCATCGAGGATCGGTGGGGTGACCAAACAAGAATTAAGTACGACCAAAAGAGGGGTAACATTTTCTCTAGGTTCCTAAACAAGAAGTTCCCAAGCAAGAAAATACTATCGGTGGTAAAGCCAAAATGGAAATGATACGCGAGATTTTCTTTTCTACTCAACTTACCAATCCTGAATAAATCAACAACGCAATAAATGATCGCTTTTTCTGTAAACAAATAAATAATTTACAACAAATTAAGTACATATACTTATTTTTATTCTTTAGAAGCAATAATAAACCCTTTTAAAGAACTTTTTCAGGTTAATTTATAATCAATGTAGCATTAGACTCCTTTACCTATTTTATATTTAATGCGTCTTTAATACAAAATTACTGGAAAATCTATTTATCCGCTAAATTATTTGTATTAAAAGTTTGAAAGGATGTGTATTCATTTGATTGGTCGCAGATAGTTATTTTAATAGAAGTTTTGTCCCCTATTTCTAATGTACAGGGTGCGTACGTAGGTTTACGGGTGTACATATACAGGTGTTATTTAATAAGTGTCCGATATTTCAGAGAGTGATTTTCAAGTCTTTAAGGTAAAAAGTTCATGAACGTGTGGTCTGATGCTTCGCTTTCAATACAGGGTGTTTCACTAATATTTATTACCTACTACTCAACTGTACGTCAAAGTACGTCAAAATTGTATTATGTCTGAATTTTTACATGACAACACAAACAAAATGACTAGGCTACTTGATAAAACCGTCATTTTCGGCGGTCTTTACTTAGCATATTTGTTACTAAGCAACGAATTCCCACTACAGAGTTCGTTGTTACTAAGCGTATGCATCGATTATTTTAAACTAAAATATTTCGAAAACGGTTGCTCCTAGCGTCATCTAATAAGAGTACCTTTACGTAAAATGACTAAGGAATCCATTTCTTTAACAAAAATGTAAATACAGGGTTGTACAAAAAGTCATGAGCCTTTGAAAGTGAGAATATACATGTGGCTAGCGCCCTCTACAAGTAAGAGCTAAATTAAGAACAAATTCAAATTTCATGTCAAAAAACCCCAGGTACCAATTTTCGTTCGGAAATCGGCATTATTTAGGAAATTATGCAGAAAACATAAATAAAAATAAAACTTTGACACCCTGTATCTTGAAAAAGCGAAGCATCTTAGACCACACGTTCATAGGAACTTTTTTACCTTAAAAATACTTGAAAAATCACTCTCTGAAATATCGGACACTTATTAAATAACACCCTGTATATGCCCTACAAACATTTCCTCATGATATTAAGATAAAATGGTAATATATTTAATAACATTTTTAACGCCCTTTCTTTTTTAACATAAATATTATCTATACTAATATTAAAATGAGGTAAAGTTTATACCTCCCATATAACATTTTTTGCCGGCGTTGTACATTTAATTTACTGGCATTGCCAACACTCTTTAATGGCAAGGCATTGGCAAAAAGGTATCAAAAGACGCGAAAGTGGGCAATTGGCCGTTATTAGGCCACGTGTTGCAGATAATGTGATGGCATCCGTCAGTAATAATTTATGATGAAAAATGCGTTTAGGATGATGGCATCCATCATTAATAAGTTATGCCAAAAAATGCGTTTAGGATGATGGCATCCATCATTAATAAGTTATTGGCAAAAAAATGCGTTTAGGATAATGGCATTTATCATTAAATAAGTATTGCAAGTTTTATAAGTAGAAAGTCCCAAAAGTTTAATAACATATTTAGAATTTTTAATCGAAAAAAAGTGAGAAAAAAAGGCAGAAAAACTTTATCAATAAAAAATTACATAATTATAAATTTTTATACCGTAACAATAACCAAAAAAATAAAAAGTATGTAATAAAATTTAAAAAAAAGATATATAGTTAATCAAAAGAAAAACACTTTAAAATAGTAAGTATTTAAGGGACACTTACACTCAATTTTCAGATCCAAAAAATAGGGAGAAATATTTTAAAGGAGTTAAATGTCAAAAAAAAAAAAAACAATATTAAATATATATAATTTTTTTTTATTATCACGTCTTTAAAACTTCAACTCCCTGATTTCATATAATTTTTTAGGTAACTACAAATTTAAAATGTTTTAAACAAAATGTTTACAGCTCCTAAGAGTCTACTTGAATAACCCGCCTTCTTGACTAGCCATCACCAATTAATTACACAACACACACACTAATTAGGTAATGAATACAATTAATTATGTCTACTAAAAACATTTTCTTTAAAAATAAACTAAAAGCTAAAAACCACGTAGAAAAATATTGCACAAAACAAACAAAATCAAACAAATCATATGTCAAAATCGTCAAATCTTGTATTTTGGCTAAGCGGGAAATTTGAATTTGTCACCTTCGGCTGAAATTAACCTAGCTAATTTTACCACCATTTTATTTTTATTCTTTCACAAAATACATAATAAAATTTTGTTTAACTTAATTTTTATTTGCATGATTTGTATCAATAAAATGTTAGGAAAAGGCCATTTCCTTTAAATTATGTAAAAAACATAAAATAATGTTGTTTAGCCGCCATTATAAATAAAACAGATCAAAAAATTGCTTTAACGTGTTAATGTTAGTTAAATCATGTTAATAATATACTCTGAAAATATGAATATGCGTTAAAGGTTTGCCTTCCAAAACTCAATTTATTTGCTCATAAACAAAGACATGCTTTATTTAATCAGGATTGGTATGTAATGCATGTAAAATTTATTGGCAATTAAGTGTTTATTTAGGTTGACTTTTTAATGCTTATAAGATGCTGCGGTACAATATTGCCACCAATTGCCAATGCTTTTACCATCAATGCCAATATGAAAATGCATATTGCCGGCAAATAGTGTTTGCTGGGTAAAAGGTGTATATTTTTTTAATAAAGCACCCTGTATATTATATTACCATTAAAAATATTTTGGAAAAGAGTTTTAAGAAAATATTTCATTAAGTACATCTTACTTTATTAGTTTTAGAAATATAGCCATCCCAATCAGGTCTTTGGGTAAATTTTAAAGTACCTCCATTTTGTAGTAGGTAATAATATTAACCTCATATTCTAGGTTATAAAGTACTGTAAGGAGTTTTAAAAATATGTACTACTCGACCCCTTCTTATTTAATGATCTTGGGGTGGCGGTCCTGGTGGTTAAGGGGTTGAAGGGGCGCAGTTCAATTTCTTGTAAAAAGTTTCCCCTCATTAAATATTTTGACGTGTTTCGGCAATTTTGTTAATCTGTCTCTTTTCGCAGAATACTTAAGTGGTAAGTTTTAAAATGAACACCCTGTATAGACACATTGTATTTGGTGAATCATCACCCGTATTACCCTTCGTATTGCGTGCCAAACTTTCCCCAAAGTTGCGAGAAAACGTTAGACGTCCTGGCGCCATTATAAAAATATCAGGACTGCTTATTGGAGCAGTGCAGTTTTTTAAAACAGCTCTAAAAAGCGTCTCCTTCTTATCTTTTTATATGTAAAACTTTATTTTATGATAAAATAGTAATTTATGTAACAGGTGCATAAAGTGATGCTTTTTTTTACCGATGGGGAAGTTTAACAGCACGAGCCGTTAGGCGAGTGCGGCAATTCCATGAGTAAAAAAGTCACTTTATGCATTTTTTGCCGGCGTTGTACATTTAATTTACTGGCATTGCCAACACTCTTTAATGGCAAGGCATTGGCAAAAAGGTATCAAAAAGACGCGAAAGTGGGCAATTGGCCGTTATTAGGCCATGTGTTGCAGATAAAGTGATGGCATCCGTCATTAATAAGTTATTGGCAAAAAATGCGTTTAAGATGATGGCATCCATCATTAATAAGTTATTGGCAAAAAGATAACAAAAAGACACGAAAGTGGGCAAATGCAGATACTCCCAAGCAGCAAGCTGACGTCTTATTGACGAAAATTGTCGCATATACTTTTTTTAAAAGCTAAAATGATGCGATATTTTATTTGAAAATTAAAATAGGAAAAACTCCTTACTGCATGCAATTTCCTTGCAATGCAAAGTACCATCTCTCGGAACACTGTCCAACTTGAGATGCAGATTTTTACACTAGCTGAAGATATTTCTTTCAAAGCTAAGTGAGATCACCTACCGCAGACCGCTCTCGAATTATTTTTGTCTAATGGGTACGGTTTAGACGATAAAAAGCGAAGATATTGCAGAAACGTAGTAGTTTATTGTCCATTACGCCATCTATCGGTATGTCAAAAACTATTAAATATATATAATATTTTTTATTAACACGTCTTTAAAACTTTTAATAAAGTTTTAAACAAAATGTTTACAGCTCCTAACAGTCTACTTGAATATCTTGCCTTCTCGACTAGCCATCACCAATTAATCACACAACACACACTTATTAGGTAATGAATACATTTAATTATGTCTATTAAAAAACTCTTTTCTTTAAAAAAGAAACTAAAAAGCTAGAAAACCACGTAGAAAACAAATGCACAAAGCGGTCACCTTCGGTCGAAATTAACGTAGCTAATTTTACCATCATTTTATTTTTATTCGCTCCAAAATACATAATAAACATTTTGTTTGACCTAATTTTTATTTGCATGATTTTTAACAATAAAATGTTATGAAAAGGCCATTTCCTTTAAATTATGTAAAAACATAAAATAATGTTGTTTAGCTGCCATTATAAATAAACAGATCAAAAAATTGCTTTAATGTTAGTTAAATACCAATGTTAATAATATGGTTTAAAAAGTATGAATATGCGTTGAAGGTTTGCCTTCAAAATCCAATATTTATTTGCCTGCAACAAAAACGCGTGCTTTATTTAATCAGGATTGGTATGCCGCCATTTTTGTATGCTTGCCGGCAATTCGCCTGCATGTAAAATTTATTGGCAATTAAGTGTTTATTTAGGGTTGACTTTTTAATGCGTATAAGATGTTGGCATAATATTGCCACCAATTGCCAATGCTTTACCATCAATGCCAATATGAAAATGGTGAAGAATTTTAAAGCTAGTGACACATGAACTAAAAGAAGGCAGCCGAACAAAGATAACTTGACCGTTTTGGTCTCAGTTACATGGATATGTGTCGCGTTTACTGTTACATTGCATAAATTGATATTTAAGTTTATTGTAGTAATCTTAAAACAAAACAGTAACTTCAAAGTGTGAGTGTTTTGAAGTGTTAAAAGTTACTTTTGTAACACTTTATATAGAATACTAGAATGGAGTACTTTAACTTTTTGTTAATGATTAAAAAAACAGAATTTTTTAACGGTGGTGGAAAAATATTATTTATTCCGCTATTTTGCTAAACTAGCCAACGAAATTCGTATTTTTTTTTATTTTTTTATATTTATACACATTGTGCCAGCTCGATGTTTCCAACGAAGTTTCTGTACGTTAAACACTAGCATGTGAAGATTAGACAAAGAAAGCCTGCGATTGAATCCTTTCCTGATTCGTTAACTTATTAGTTTCGTTTTGACGTTGCTTTAGGCAGTCTTGTTTCTTTTTGTACCTTTGGACCATCCACGACGGCTAAAAGCCTAAATGATAACGTACCGTGGGTGTCTTCTGCAAGGTAGGAGGGAGTTTGTTGACACGGGACATAAATATTTAAAGATTTGGAGGAAGGGAATGACTTTCACGGGCAGCAGGTTTCACATTCTGGAAACTCTAAAAATAAAGGAACCAACAAAGTGGGAAGTTCGAAGCATGTCCAGATGGACCGTATAGGGATACATACGTCTGGAGGCACCACCAGTTTCTCTGTTGGGACCCGTTAGTGGAGGAATTTACTGGACGATTCTTTAGAGCAGAAGCCATAGAAGTACCTATAAAAATGCGTTATATCCCCCACAGCCCGACGATGGGCAAGAAAGGAAAGCCTTTCTGTAAGTAAAGGATTATTAATAAGGCGAACAGCTTTTAAATGAAATTAAGAATGCTAAAGGTTGTGAGGGACGCCATGCCCCTGATGTGAGAACAATATTCCAGGGACACATAAAAAGTGTATAGAATTGGAAGGGGAAAAATACTTTTTGGCTCAAAAGAGAAATTTAAACTGCCGGGGCTGTAGATACAATGTGTGCCAGTTAAGGTTATTCTCAAATGTTACGCCCACAAGATTCAAGGTATCTGCTCTGCAAAACTTGGCGGCTCATAAGTAAAGAATGAGTACTTGATTGTGTTTTGGATGCATTGAAATGGACGAGATTTTTGGCAGTGGAGACTCTTTGTTTGACCTCCGGACAGTGCGGACGTGCGTAGAGGACTACAAAGTTCTTCCCGGAGTAGAGGTGTCGTACGAACGTTTTACATTCGGGGATCAAGGAAAGATTCACGCTAAATTGACGGAATCTTTCTTCTGGATCTAAGCGCTGTGAGCGAAGATTCTTATAAGCTGATGGTATCCTGTTTGGTGGTGAACACGAGGTATTTCTCAAATGGCGGGAAATAGATGGGCGTGCCATGAGAACTGTCAGTAGTGAAAGTGAAGGTTATACGTAACACCAGTAGCAGATCTTGGTTTGACAGCCGACAATTTATGCATTGCATCTATTGTTGAATTGTTTGTTTTCTTTTGGAATTTCTGGGAGCTACGAGCTCGATTATCCAGATTTTCCGCCGACGAAGCCTCTGGAAAGCATAGTCCGGAATGGGGAGAGTGGTGGATTGGACCTGAAGGGACCAAAACCAAGAAAGAAAATAGAGAGAGAGAGAGAGAGAGATTTTGGCAAACCAATCCAATATTAAATTAAGATCCTGCAAAACAGATATCTGCATCGCTTTCCGTTTGCTTTCCAAATCAAGTTTAGAGATTGGTTTAGGAACCCGAAAACTGGAGTTCAGGATACTGTTGATGGCAAAACTATGAATGGAATTACTTGTGGACGAGAGAATGGCGTTGGGTCCGTGTTAATGTTCTCATAACCCAGGACAGCACAGTTCTGGATTCGGCTTTGCTCCCAAAAAACTAATTAAAAAATAAATTCGCCCCAACAAAAATTATTCGTATTTCATCTGTATACGCTAGCAAGACCATGATTAACACTTTTGTTCCTAAAATAGACTAATTAAAAAATTATTCTCTTACCTACACCTATGTTTGTAGGTGTGGATTTTATGTATAAAAGTAATTAACGTATGGCGCTATGGGGTGGGTATTTACATAGAATGAGCAAACAGTTTCTAATTGTATGTTTTTTTTCTAATGCCTTGGTTATTACGTAGAATCGATTTTTATATTAAACCGATAAAAATTACTAGAACCTAAGAATATATGGAAAAAAAGTTTGTTTCAATGTTTACATGTCCTAATTAATTTACCAGAAATATATTTAAACCTAGTTGTAAAATTTTAATTTGATTCTGTCAGTGCCCCAAAAAAGGGTATATGTAGGGATGTAAAATTCGATATATCGATATCGACAAATATCGTTTTGGCTAATATTAATTATTATAGTAGAGATATCATCCAAATGGAAACTTTTTTGTTTTTCCAACTTTACCAAACCAAATGAGACAAAAAATTACCAGAAAAAAGTGCCGTCGTACCTTGACACATTTAAAATAATTTTGGTTAATCGATTTATCGGAGAGCTATATATCGATATTTGAGAGGGAAAAAATTTCGATATATTTTTTAATATTACATATCTTGTTTTATTTTTTTTGTCATAATAATGTAGTAGGTAAACAAATACGGCATAATGGTAAAAATTAGATTAATACTTTAGTTCGTTTTTTTAATTTTACTGTACAAAATTTTACAGTTTTAAAAATTTAAATGGAAAAAACGCTTTTTGGACGTAAAATACAATTTTACGCCTCCATTTGAGGGCGTAAAATAACACTTTTACGCCCTAGGGCATAAAAGTATCAAAAACGCCCTCATTTATAAATTTATAAAACAATACCAATTACAAATACAAACCCCATTTTTTGGTAAGACAACAATTTATTTAATTAAACATATGTTTAAAGTATACTGATTACAATTTGAAACATTTAAAGCTGGCAAATTTTCTTCTAACTACAGACAATGCTGCTTGTATATTAATTTCAGTCGTACAAAAAATATTGTTGGCACTTCTGGCGTAAAGCACGTTTACGCCCACAGCTGATTGTTGCCCTCGCGGAGCTCGGGCACTAACTTTTAAACCGCGGGCGTAAAAGTTCCATTTTACACCCGCGGTACAAAAATAACTATTTTAATTTTGTCCTATTTACCACAAATATCAAAAATATTCGATATTGATATATCTATATCTCTCTCTCTCCCTATATTTTTTCTTGGTTTTGGTCCCTTCAGGTCCAATCCACCACTCTTCTCCTTCCGGACTATGCTTTCCAGGGCTTCGTCGGCGGAAAATCTGGATAATCGAGCTCGTAGCTCCCAGAAATTCCAAAAAGAAAACAAATAATTCAACAATCGATGCAATGCATAAATTGTCCGCTGTCAAACCAAGATCTGCTACTGGTGTTACGTATAACCTTCACTTTCACTACTGACAGTTCCCATGGCACGCCCATCTATTTCCCGCCATTTCAGAAATACCTCGTGTTCACAACCAAACAGGATACCATCAGCTTATAGGAATCTTCGCTCACAGCGTTTAGATCCAGAAAAAAATTCCGTCAATTTAGCCTGAATCTTCCTTGATCCCCGAAGGTAAAAAACGTTCGTACGACACCTCTAGCCGCCACTCCGGGAAGAACTTTGTAGTCCTCTACGCACGTCCGCACTGTCCGGAGGTCAAACAAAGAATCATATCGATATATTGAGAAGTTAAATATCTATAAAGATTATCGATATATCGTTGACATCCCTAGGTATATGGCATCGGCAGTTCGTATAGGCAGTGGCGTGCAATGCAAGTTACAGCAAGGAAGGCAAAATTTTAAATCCAATAAAATATGTTTTGTTAAGAAAATCAAAACACCGTCGTTATTTAGCTTTACAACAAATGGAAAATCAAAAATTTAAAAACCTTTTTAGAATAAAATACTCTAAGATACAGGGTGTTTCCTAACTACCGTACAAAACTTAATAGGGTAATTTTTATGTATTTTTATGATTAAAAACGCTTCAACCAATTTATATGAAACCTGGTACACCTATTTCATGTGATAAGGCGCTTGGAAAGCCCTACTTGATTAAGATTATTGGGTTCAGTGGCGTCTCAGTGGGCACCACAGCCAATATTCTTGAGAAAAACAAGTACGTCACTGACTTTGTTTTAAGTTTTTATATTTTTTCAATTAAGCAAAAAAAATTCAACTTTTAGTTTCCTGTATTTTCTCAGTATCTTGCTTTGTATTCAAAAAAAAGTTAAAATAAAATTAAAATTTTAAAAATAAACAATTTTAACCTTAGAGAATAGGAAAAATGACGGTTTTTAAAAAATACACGAATGATTATTTATTTAAAGGCAAATAATTGTTTATTTTTGTTTTTTTACCATGTTGTCTATGAGTATTTTTTAGAAGAAATTAAAGTGGCTTTAGTTTTTTCTCGAAAACGAAGTTAAATACGAATAAAATGTATATCAATAATTTATATAACACTTGGTTATAGATGGGTCCACATTTATTTTATTCTGAAAGCAATACCGCCAAGTACACAAAAAAGTGATAAAGTAAACAAACCTTTTCGAAGTCACATAGCGCTGACAGAGCCTGATTTCCTATTTTTAGATAAATAAAAAACATATCGCCTCTGTCTTGCCGTAAAACCGGTGGCACGTGGCGAGGAACTAGAAACTCGTCGGGTTGAATATTTTTGCTGCAATAAATCATTGTTTACAAAAGGGTTTATTTACCTTATCATTTTTGTGTACTTTGCGGTATTAATTTCAGAAAGAATTAAATGTGGACCCATCTATACCTTTGCTTGATACTGAGATATCTTCGGGAAAAATGAAAATCAACCAACTTATCACCTTTTTGTTATTACAAATAACAGAGACAACAATGAGACGAGTAACTGGTCCTAACAATTTGTCCATTGTATTTATCTCTTTCTGGTTTAACGCAAGTTCCAATAAATATGTCTTTGTCTTTTATCATGGCAGGCTATCGTAGATGGAGCAATCATCGCTTTGCCCTGGTTGCCAAGTTGTTTACAATTTCTACATGTAAACTTTAATGTCCTTTTGGCTCACATAATAAAGAGAAAGAATATATACCAAGAATCGAATATTTTTAACTTGCCAACGTTGCCGCATGCAGTCACGCCGAAATGTTATTCGATATTTGTATTTGATATTTTTCAATGGTCGATTTGTTGGACAGTTTGTTTACATTTTCTGTGATTTATTCTGTGTTTCGTGGTTTTTACCTTAAATTGGACTTTGAATATTGACTTTTATAAGTGATCACAGTGTATATATTAAATTTGTGCCTTTCAACAGATAATTTAAGGTAATATTGACATGGTTATCTGTAAGAAAAAATCTTTATAAAAACCAAATAATTGACATTTTTAATTAGGTGTGTGTAATTATTGAACTAAACCCCAATATTTTATATTAATAGGAAACAAAAACAAGTACCTAACATTAAGGGCAAAAATAGCACTATATACCTTGTTGAATTTGGAAAAACCATAAGAGATACAACAAAATACTAAAAAAATACATTTCACTGAACAACATCTGCATTTAACTTTTTCTTGTATCTCTTGGTTTTCCAAAGTTATAGTATTTAATTTTATATGGGACACCCTGTACATAAACACACATTATGCATGTAAATTATTTATGCATATTTTAGTTCCTGGACGGTAAAAATGCATTTTATTGTCATTAGGAAAAAATTATGTAATGCCATTATCTAAAGGCATATTTTTGCCAAAACTTTTTAATGATGGATGCCATCATTCGAAACGCAATTTTTTCATCATAACTTATTAATGATGGATGCCATCACATTTTCTGCAACACGTGGCGCAATAACGGCCAATTGCCCATTTTGATATCTTTTTTGATACCTTTTTGCCAATGCTTTACCGGCAAAAAATGTTATATGGGAAGGAGCTTTTTTTCTCTTCAAAAATTTTTTGGTGGAAAATAGGCGCTCCGGGAATTCTAGCCTAGGGCGCCTCAAACAGTTAATACGGCCCTGTTTAACATTGTTCTGGGAGTCTATAGTAAAACTATAATTGTCTTTGGTCTTACTTAATATCATCTACCGCAGAATTACGTCATTATTACAGGCGACACACCGGTAATCCGACGAAGCCGCGACTTGATCCAAATTTCAGACGATTTCAGCGATTTCATTCAGTCGCGGTCGGGAATCGAACGAAAAAGCGCGGCGTGTTCTCGCATCACATCTAGACGCGATATTTCGTAAGGTTGTCGTTAAAATAAATTTAGATGTTTCGTAAAAATCTAATTTTTTTGAAGAAAAAGTAAAACTATTTTAATAAAAATATATATACAAACATAAGCATTAATTGTGGCCTTAATAAGAGAACTGTATAAAAAAATAATGTTCCTTTAAAAATTTAGATAAAATATCTACACTTAGATAACCAGAAAAGTAGTATTATTTTTAAAAATCAATCCTAACGCCTTTTTACACTATTACTTTCTTAATAATTTTGTCAGATTTTTATTTGCGTTGTTTACAGCCGAAAAATCTTTTTACAACAATTATTTTGTTTATATGGAACAAATGTTAGAATATATTATATTATTGTTTATTTTTATTTATCTGTGACTCAGTGACTTAGTTGTATGACATTATTTTTAAATAAAGGTATGACTGCATCATAGCTGCATCATTTTTCCATCAGAGTGTTTGGAAGTGCGTAAAGTTTTTTTACCGAAATTTTTATGTTGTCGGAGCTCAGGGCGCAGGTGATTTTTTGAAATATTTCTAAGTTTCGGATGAGGAAGAAGGTTATCATCAGTAATCAGGTAAACGACTGATCAAAAATACATTTCAAAAATGTTATTAATTAGTTTTCGGCGTGTCGTTTGTGTTATTGCACCATGCACCGCAAAGTGTCCCCTTTAAAACATTAGAAATTAACATTTTAATACAAAATTAAAATTGTTGCAAATTTTTTGTGAGATTTGATGTGAAAAAGTGGTCACTTTCAAAATAATCATTTTTTTGTGTACAATACACAGAGTGTCCACGGATGGGGTTTACAAGAGGACAAATGGACCAAAAATTATATTTTTCGAAAAAAAAATTCTTCATAAAAATTTTTGCTTGTAAAAAATAGGATTCTAGGAAGAGAAAAATGTTGGTATATTGTCAAATTGTATACAAAACCGGATTCGCCAAAACTTTAAAAAACATGATTTTTATTTAGGAGTAAATTACCTTTATTTTCCATTTTTAAGCAAAATGTGACTAGGAAAATTTATTGGATGGTCTTCTTGTTGAGTACACGCCTGGAAAGAATGGGACCGCTTTGGTCCTGGTCCCGGGGTATACGAGCTGACCCTGTTCAGCCCTATTGACCCCTATGAACTGGCCGGTCGCCTGAAACAAAATAAAAGAAAAACCCCCAAAAAAACAACAAATTCTAAATAAAAAAGGACGTTTCGGTGGCAAGTCTGTCACCGTTGTCAAGTTAAAAATAAAGTTAACAAATAAAAATAAAATAGTAATTAATATTTAAATTAAAAATGATTAAAATTTAGATTATTTTTGTATCTTTTAGCTGAACAGGGTCAGCTCGTATACCCCGGGACCAGGACCGAAGCGGTCCCATTCTTTCCAGGCGTGTACTTAACAAGAAGACCATCCAATAAATGAATCCGCCTAACCAATATAGAGCATATCTCCAATATAGGAAAATTTATTTATAATATAGTGGGTAAATGATAAAAACAATAATACAAAAATTTATTAAATCCCATAATTTGGCAGAAACGCGTTGATCACATTTGTTTACAGCTGAAAAATTGTGTTGTGTACGAATTTTAAGGAAGCAGGTGTTTGAAAAGCAAATTATAAGATTTTTTTGTCATTTTATTATAAAAAAAATATATTTTTGATATCTTCTAAATAATTTATTTAAATGATATTATGCTTAAAAATGAAAAATAAAGGTTGTTTACTCTTGAAGAAAAATAATGTTTTTAAAGTTTTTGCGATCCCTGTATACAAATTTAACATTTTTTTTTCCTGAATCATATTTTTTTACAAAAAAAAATAACTTTTGTCGCAAAATTAAATTTTTATTGATTTGTCCTCTTGTAAATCCCATAAGTGAACAGTCTGTATAATGATTGTAACTCGGATATACTTTGGAAAACATGTTGATAGGAAAAAAAATAAATTTTGCATATACACAGGGCCGGATTTAGAGGTGTGGAGGCCCTGGGGCAATCAGCCTGTGGGGGTCCACACAAAATAAATGGGATTTTGTATCCAAAAAAATTGAAGAGCCGAAAAAAGGTCCTCATTAATAAATAGGTATACATATGTATGAAAACTATATGTATACGTAGTAAAAATTGGGTTCCGCAAAGCATTGTAAAGAGCACAAAAAGTCCTAATGCTTCCCATTACACCTCTTACATTTTTTCAAAGAACAACTGTTCGTGAAGACCCACCAATTCGTTGTAGAGGCCCCTAATTTGTGGAGGCCCTGGGCCCTGGGGCAGTAGCCTCGCCTGCCTCCTCTTAAATCTGGCCCTGCATATGCATCTATAGAGAACCACTAGCCAGTTTTTGTCATCTTTAAACTTAAAAATAAATATAGCTTCAGATGTTTTGTGTTCTGGACCTGTGCAGTTTAAAATTTAATAGCTTTGTTCGCGGGTCTAGTAATGAACCCATTCTGAACCAGAACCGAACTGGTTTAGAATTGTTTTAAAGCGCATGTCTAGTTATTTATTAGTTCGGAATTTTTATTTACCGCGAACGATTTTCTATACAGCTGAGGATGTATTCTAACCTAGCCTTTTGGTTAGGATTTTTCATGGTTAAATTGGATACTATACAAAAAAAAATTAAACAAAAAGGTAAATTGTTATACTGTCGAAAGCCACTCGAGGTCTCTCGGCGGAAGAAGAGGAATTCCCTGCCTCCTCTCGATTTTAACATAAGTACCTATGTGTATTTAACTAAAGATAAAATTCAAACAACAAGAAATGGTAAAATCTTGTAATATTGTCTATATTTTTTAATTAAATCTTTATTTATTTTATTGCATACATACATTCATACGGAATACAATTAAAAATCCTTTGTTTATATACGCTCAGAATCACAAAAATATAAAAAAAATATTCAACAGGTATATCAACAATATATAAAAAGTAGCAAAAACAAATAAACTGTAATACAACGGTTTATTTCTGTACCACAAAAACAGAAAACAGCTTACCATGTCGACAATACGCATGAAATTCCGAACTGAACTTTTAGTTCCAACAAAATCCCAGGACTGCTAATCAGGTTATGAACCGGTAACGAACTGATTCCATTGTAACCCGCGAACACAGAACTGTTACTAAAAACTCAGCATTTTACTAACCGCGAACGCTGCTTTTTCACTGCGCATGCGAATAGTCCCAGAATCAAACCCGCGAACAAAGCTAATGTTAATTAAAAATTAAAAAATTATTACATATTAATAAATTAATAATTTATTATTGGAAGTTGCCTTATTAAGGTCGGGAATTATTATTATCGGCCCTATTTAAATAGTGCTTGTATCCATAATTTAGAGTAATTGCAAATCATGTTGACAGCACTAAAGGAGAAAAAATGTTTAGTAGATTTTCTTTATTGTTTTGTGTTGTAGGGATTTGTTTAATACAAATTACAGAAATACATTTGAAAAGCAAGGTTTTAAGTATTTTTACCTCTATAAAATTTTCGATTTTGTGGTGGTTAGACGAACAGTTCCGAAGTTAAAATAGGACCAAATAAGGCACGACTTAAAACCGACATAAAAACCAGGCACTATTCTTATTAAGGAAGTCTTTATCCTACCATGCATCTGCGCAAGCTCAGATGTCAAAATAAGGCCGGTATTATTAGTGCCTGGCCTTATTTCACTGTGCAATAATTCCCTATTAACCTTATTTTATTAACAGCAATTTTGATTTTAAAAACGTAAATTTTTGCTAACAAGCTTTAAAAGTTTATACGATTTAACAGTTAAACAGAGTAAACGATTTATTAGGTATTTTCTTCGTAAGGTTTCGCTACTTGTGGAGTCTTTGTTGGGTAAGGTTTCAATAGGAAAACTTAAATACATTAAAGCAGCCGTGATTTACTTCTTTAAGACAAATAAAAGAAAAATCTTTTGCCTGCGTTAATAATAATCAAAGTCCAGAAAATCGACAAGCTAGCATCGAGGCAAGGTTTAAATTTGAGGGTTTTCGAGATGAATATCACAGGCCCACAAAATAATATATTTTTCTGAGCCGTGGATTCCAGTATAATATTCCTATGTGTTTTTCCCGCTGAAACCGAATCCGCAACCTGTTTAACCCCTACACGTCAGGATTTTGACCTAATCTCAAAAAATACTGGAAGCAACAAGATCATAAAATTCTCTTTTTTCTCGGAACCTATAATGAATACAAAAAATTGTATGGAACAAAAAATGTAGACAATAAAATTGTCTTTTTAAGAGGTTATTTAATAAAATTACAAAGATTTAATATTTAATGAAAAAAGTTCCTATAAACATGGGTCCGAAAATGCATACTTTCCAAGATTTTTGTAATTATCTTGAATCCTCTGTAACCGATTTTCTTGAAATTTTTCAGTGTTATTTCTAGTAATAAGGGTCAAAGTTAGGCATAATTAAATTAAAATTATTAAGTCCAGTGGCATCTCACGGGACATCTTATCGAAAATAATTGTAAAAAAATGTACGCCACTGACTTTTATTATTTTACGAACAACTACAGAGATACATCGTCATAAATGCGAACTGGATTTATTGTTATTTTGTAGTTAGTACCTGCATTAAGCGATTAAAGGGTAATAAACAAAACTAATTCATTAATAACAAAACCCACAACATGTAGAAATCATAGTAAATGTTCAATATGTCTACCTTCAGACATTACGCATGCGTCTAGACGTCGGCGCATTGAGCCACGTATTCGCTCAAATAGTCCTGGAGTCTCTCTGATTACCCTGCACGCATCAATGATGCAGTTTCTTAAGTCCTCTACATCGCGAACAGGAGTACGATAAACCAAATGCTGTAAATGGCCCCAAATAGAGAAAGCGAGAGGATTGAGA
This sequence comes from Listronotus bonariensis, assembly GCA_014170235.1. NCBI lineage: Eukaryota > Metazoa > Arthropoda > Insecta > Coleoptera > Curculionidae > Listronotus > Listronotus bonariensis. The sequence continues at coordinate 35,480 of JACEGR010006866.1, read as the reverse complement.
TCCGGGGATCGAGCGGGCCAGTTCTGTGGTCCTCCTCGACCTATCCACTGATTTGCATATGTTTCAGTTAAATGCTGACGTGCTACTTGACTAAAATGGACGGGAGCCCCATCATGCATAAAAACACATCCCTTCTGACGCCCAAAGGAACTTCCTCCAGCAGTACTGGATGCACTTCTCTTAAAAATTGAACGTATGCCTCACCATTTAATCGAGGAGGTAGAAAATGAGGCCCAATTAAATAATCCCCAATAACTCCGAGCCACACGTTAAGAGAAAACTGTTCTTGATGGTTAGTTTCGTCAATAGCGTGAGGGTTTTCATCAGCCCATATGTGGTAATTATGAAAATTAATAATCTTGTCCCGAGAAAACTACATTCGTCTGTGAATTCTATCGTCTTCAGAAACTCACAATTTCTTCTAATCATTACCAGCCTACTACTACTACTACTACTACCAATCGGAGTCAAATTTTGTATTTCTTAGTTTCGGACCATGCGCCCAGTTTTTTTTTAAATGGTAATTAAAATTATATAAATGTTTAGTCTATTTGTCCCCGTCTTGTAATACTTTCTGGGACACACTGTATTAATATGCCCATTATTCGTTCCTTAAACTCGACTTTTATACTTTTTGAGCACTTGCGGGGAGGGGACTTCACGGTAACCCGAAGTGTATGTAACAATTATGGACGGTAAACAGGGCGTATAGTGAGAATTGACCCTAACACATACATACACAATCATATTTTTATTGCTTTTTAAATTAAAACTATTTAAAACCAACGAAAAGAACCTCACTTTTAAATTTTTAATATTTCACTTCTAAAATCGGCTAAAACCAATCTACAAAATTGCCCAAATCTTAATAGAGCCTTATCTAAAAATTTAACATAGCGGTAATAAGTCATAATTCATATAACTAAAACTTGATTATAAATTGTCATCCATATTTTTTGTTAAACGTGTCTGTCACTTTTTGACATTTTACTCTTAGGTTAGATTAAACATTACAAAAAATATTATATACTTTAAGTTGACCTTTTAACTGGGCCATCAATATGCTGTATCTATAACTCTAAAGGTATTTATTATATTTTCTCTTTAGCAATAGATCTTATGATTTTAGTAAAATTTATTAACTTTAAAGGTAATTTTCTAGAAACCTCCGGCAACTCCGATTTCAACGAAATTTGGTTTACGGCGGAAACGTTTCGTTCTCGAGATATTCATCATCAAATTGCAAATTTGAACTAAGCTTATTTTCACTATATTCCCCCTTCTTTTTGCACACAATTCTTGATTTAAAGCTAAAGTGTCACACAATAATTTATTTTCACCTTTTAAAACCCCGTTTTTCTACGTTTTTACATTATTTTTGCATTAAATTGCGTGGCTTTTCTTTGATAATGCGGCAACCATACATACACATAGGGCTTCATGGCACACTGGGATTGAAATTATTCAAAGTATAGCTATGTAATTTAATGCAAAAATAATGTAAAATACGTAAAAAACGGGGTTTTAAAAGGTAAAATTCAAATATCGTGTGCCACTTTAGCTTTAAATCAAGAATTGTGTCAAAAGAAGGGGAATATTGTAAAAATAGGATTATCTTAAATTTCAAGTCTGATGATGAATATCTCAAGAACGAAACGTTTCCGCCAAAAATTCTTTTAGATTCGTGATCAGCGCCCCAAAAAACCCGTATACCAAATTTCGTCAAAATCGGAGTTGCCGCAGGTTTCTAGAAAATTACCAAAAAAATATTTATCTCACAGTTATAAACTATTTTAAAGTCATTGTTTCTTGCAGAATGGCGCTCCCCACATTACCCCTCAGCTGTTCCCCAAAAGTAAATCAAGTCCTGGAGTGTCCCCTCGTAGACGCTGTAGCAACAAACCTCTTGGCTCCAGTCAAGACCGAGCGTCAGATCCTGGAGAACTCCATGTTGGAGGATGATCCGAATGCAAATTGCTCTGTAGCAGAACCCCAGGAAGTAGTAGCGGGTCCTCGGTGGGGTCCTCAGCATCGTGGGGCACAAGAATTGGCCAATTTGTATAGCAGAGGTATGTTTAGTAAAGTAGGTAGTAGAAATGGTAATTTTCTAGAAAACCTGTGCCAACTCCGATTTTAACGAAATTTGGTATACGGGGTTTTTGGGGCGCTGATCACGAATCTGAAAGATTTTTGGCGGAAACGTTTCGTTTTCGAGATATTCATCATCAAAGTTCAAATTTAAACTAAGCGTATTTTCACTATATTTCCCCTTCTTTTGCACACAATTCTTGATTTAAAGCTAAAGTGTCACAAAATATTTGATTTTTACCTTTTCAAACCCTGTTTTTCTACGTTTTTACCTTAGTTTTGCGTTAAATAGCGTGGCTTTTCTTCGATAATGCGGCAACCATACTTACACATAGGGCTTCATGGCACACTGGGATTGAAATGATTCAAAGTATAGCTATGCAATTTTATCCAAAAATAATGTAAAATACGTAAAAAGCGGGGTTTTAAAAGGAAAAAATCAAACATTGTGTGCAAAAGAAGGGGAATATTGTAAAAATGGGATTAGTTTTAAATTTCAAGTCTGATGATGAATATCTCAAGAACGAAACGTTTCCGCCAAAAAATCTTCAGATTCGTGATCAGCGCCCCAAAAAACCCATGTATACCAAATTTCGTTAAAATCGGAGTTGCTGCAGATTTCTAGAAAATTACCGTAGAAATTTTGTCCAAAAGAAAAAAAAATTCTTTTTCGAAGATTTTATTGCAAAAGATAACAAAAATGGGTAAGGGTGTTAAAGAGAAAAATACTGAATACTTTCATCACTTTATTATTTTTCTAGGGATAGTAACTTGTGACTTAAAAAAATATATTTAAATTTATCAAACCAAACTATTTCTGGAAAGTCACAGCAATTTTATAAAAAATCTGACTGCAGTTTCGAATGAATTTTTCGTTCTCAAACGAAAAAGTTAAACTAGAAAATACATCTGTTTGTACGGGTATTTTAAAATAAGATACTTATCCTTAAAGGTGTGAATTCTAAAGAAAAAAAAAAATTAAATAAACCTCTTTCCTAAATATCCTAAATTTTAAAATAAACCCAAATACAGGGCGATAATTTCTGTTTTAAATTTATTTTTGTATCTGTGATACCACTTTGAATATGGTAATGAAACTGGGTACAGGGTTTTTATTTATATTTTGCCACCAACTTTTAACTATAACTGAGAAGGGATACAAAAAAACATCCTGTGTAAAAGTTTCAAACTTCTTCATCCATTATCTTTTGAACATAAAGAGGAAACAAATGAACATCAAAAACTCAACAAAAATGAAGAAGTAAACTGTTTTAAATAAGGCACCCTGTATATTATATTATGTCACTATTAAAAAACATTTGATATATCTATGTTTAATAGTTTTCGAAATCTGACCACTTAAATCTGAAAAATAGTAACTACAATTTCCATTAAACCTACCTACGACACTAAGCTGATGAAAATTATATCCAATTTTAAATGGCATATTTCCGAAACTAATAAAGGTATATGTGGTATTTTGTGAAGCTTCTTAAAGACCTTTTAAATTGTGAAATAATATACAGTGCGCAGTAAAAAGCCGTGGCAAAATACAAACACCGGCACCCCGTGCCCTCCGTCCGCGGTCTGACCGTGACGCTCATTAGCTACCGTACTCCGAACAGAAAACCAGGACGCCGTCGACAAATTCTTTCCGATAAAGCGGATAGTCTGTTTGGCGCCCGGCGCGTTCAATCTCGATTTGCTTGCGCACAAACCCATTTTTTCGCCCATGAAATGTAACTTTTGTTTCGCGCACATTGGTAATCCATCGAGATCAGTGATAGCCGATAGATTGCCACTATGCATTTAGAGGCAGGTTCTGAAAAACAGTGATTCTTGTGACTTTTCAGTGGTATCGAGAAAAATTAGGACTAAATATAAATTTTAAAAGAAAATAATGTACGCCACCCTTATTTCTCGAAACAAAATTTTGTAATTTTAATTAACTTCTGTGCTTATTTAATATATTGATTTTCTTTCATCTAAAGCATGGTTTTCTTGTAAAAATAATAATTTTGCATGGTTCTATGTAGTTATTAATAGAAGAACCTTTTAATGAATATGTAATACATAATTTAAATTATTTGGTTTGAAAATGCAATAAAAGCAGCTGATTTTCATAAAATAATAAAATAAACATTACGTTTCAAGAAACTTTATTTATTCAAAAATGTCTTTAAATAATAGAGACATTTTGCACCCCTTTATTTTGGCAATTCCAGTTGTGGTTAACATTATTCTGAGACTGCGCAGTAACGCAAACCTTACCTTACTTTTTGTGTTTTGCTTATACTGTATTGTTCTGGTTGCATATATTTAAATATCAATTTATATCTTATGAAGAATAAAAGTAAATACTGATTTTTCGTTAACTTTAAAATCGGTGAACCACAGGCAAAAATAAGGTTATGTGTCGAAAGCGCAGATGCAAGATAAATTTTTTTAAAAGAGGCTTTAAAATCTCTGTCTTAAACTGCTGCCGTAATCGTTATGTTTAATAACGATAACCATAAGGAGGCCAAAAACGTCTGTTATTAGAGGTGCAAAATGTCTCTATTCAAAAATGTCTTTAAATGTTAAGGTTTACATTCTTTAAAATATTAAAGTATGTTTTGAAATATTGACTTCAAAATACATTTATTATTTTTCACTGTTTTAAAATTTAATGTTATTTTCAACGAACATGGCTCAAATACCCAATCGTTGCATGATTAGAAATACCATAATAGTTAAAGTTGCAAAAACGCCTTTTGCTGTCACGAGGGTAAATTATGTAAGTTTAAGTTTTTGTGCTGGTACTGTTTGGTATCTGCAAGGAATTCAACGCTGCGAGAAGTCAATTAACTTTTAAAACCGCATGATACAGGGTGATCTAAATTAAATGCCCAATTGAAAACTACCGAGAAAGCAGTATCTAAAACAATTATGTATTTTTATCGTTTACTTTTGCTACTCAAATTTGGTTGATATCCAGCTGTACTAAAAATAAAGCCAAGATGTCTGCAGGAATACTGAGTGGATAATGACTTCTATTCATAGGTCGTTCCTGGCGACCTGCCGGCCTCATAGCTTGGCTATTAGATTAAAACATCCAAAGAGAACACACAAAGTTGGATTAACCCACTATGAACATCCCGATGGATTGCCAATGTTACCAACCTGCGCGAAACAAAAGTTACATTTCATGGGCGAAAAACCGGTTTGTACGCAAGCCAGTTGAGGGTAAACGCACCTGGACCCAAACAAACTATTCGCGATTATAGGAAAGAATTTGTTGACGGCGTCCTAGTTTTCTGTTCGAAGTACGGTAGCTAATGAGCGTTACGGTCAGACCGCAGACGGAGGGTACGGGGTGCCGGTGTTTGTATTTTGCCACGGCTTTTTAGTGCGCATGTTCGTCCAACCCATTGCGCGAGGTCGTAAAAATCCGAAAATGCTTCTTGCCACTGCGGATCTAAATGTAGGTTATCTACGGTATGACCTTTCTGTTGCAGTCTAAATATTCTATTGACTGCACCCGTGTGACCCCAGGCTAGAAGACCATAGGACAGCAGAGAACCGATAAGGGCATGATAAGCCGTTTTAAGGTCGTTTGTATCTAATATCATAGCTAAGTTTCTTATCAGGAAAATGTTTGAGGCCGTTTTTTTGACTAGAGGATCCACGTGGATATTAAAGTTCGGTTTTGGGTCTAAATGAATCCCCAAGAACTTTTCAACATCATTTTAATCATCTGCCAACAGATCTTTGTGAGTGAAAACCAACCTAGTTGTTTTAGTATCATTCAGAGATAGTTTGTGTTCTGTAAACCAATTTTTAGCCTCAGTCAGTCTAGTGTTCATAGATCCGCATTAATTTTGTTCTGTGTCTTTTGTTGTTAGTATAGTAGCATCGTCTGCAAACAAAGTCAAGTTTCCATGACACGGTCTGTAGCTGGATAACCATGGGGTTTTAAAAGTAAATGCTGAAACATATACGAGGTCAGATAAGGCTACAGTATAAAATTATTTTACTCTATACAGGATGTCTCAAAAGTGTGACGTATCAAAGTTATATTTTTTAAATGGAACACCCTATATTTTATGACGGTTTAGGATTCTACATAAAAAAATAATGTAAGTTTGTTAATAGTACGATGTCTAATTTTATTCGCTTTGTTGTGATATTTGTTTTCAAATGCAGGGTGCAATTAAATTAATTTTATTTTAACAATATAAACTCCTTAAACTTTAAAATTGTTCTAGATTAGGAAAAGTCTGCGCTTATCATACGTAGATCATATCGAGATCATAGATTATACGGGGTGATCAAAAAATAATTTAAATTTTTAGAAGTAAAATTAGCAATATCTCTTATTTTAAATGGAACACCCTGTATTTTTTTACACCACATGATGACAAACCAAATGCTCTTTCAAATGGTTATAGGTTCCCTATACCTATCTTTTATACTTTTAAGTAAATTCCGTTTTAACATATTTTTATTCCAAATGTCGATTTAAATGTAAGTAGACTGTGATTTAGCTATGCCTATTTACTAAGCCGTTATTGCAAAATATAAATTAGTTGGAAAAAGCACAAAATGATTTTGTAGTATCTGCCACTATTTTTAAAATTCACAGAAAAAAAATTCATTAGTTGCTTATAATGCTACTTCCAATAACACTTATTTCAGCTGAATGTGGTAATGATAAAACTCGTGTTTTTAAACAATCCTAATAATGCCTCTGGTCAGTTATGACGATTCTAATCTTGTTACACATTTTAAAGTTTAAAGTATTTAAAAGTGTTCAAGTAAAATCAATTTAATTTTTCTCTGCATTTTTCAAAAAATCAAATATCACAAAACGAATAAAATTAGACACTTAGTACTATAAACAAACTTGAGTTATTTTTTAAAGTAGAATCTAAAACCGTCATGAAATATAGGGTGTTCCATTTAAAAAATATAACTTTGATACGTCACACTTTTTGAGACACCCTGTATAGACTAAAATAATTTTATACTGTGGTCTTATCCGACCTGTATATGTTCCAGTATTTACTTTTTTAAAACCCTATGGTTATCCAGCTACAGACCGTGTCGAATATGGTGGGCCACCCTATTTAAACAAATAAGCGAATTCCATATGTCCCGGTTGTTTATTCATTGTTTAAATAATATGTCTGAATCCTTTATTGACTAAATGTTATGCAAGGTTGTGAAAAAAGTGATAAGATAACCATTTGTTTGCTTTTAATCTAATAATAGGAAGGGCAAATAAAATAAAATTCCTATATTTTTGTTTTTATTAATTTTTTTCTCAATTTATCGCAGAGTAGTTTGCTTAAGCAGTAGCGGATCGTGGTTTTTTGGGGCCCTAGGCTGACTGTATTTTTGAGGCTCCCCTACAAAGCTCCCAAGAGGATATGTTTTCTAAATTTCTAAAATAGGCTATTTTTTTTTAATAAATCAAACGACGGATGTAAATATTTAAACAAAATTATACTAACGTCTTATTATAATTATAGGTAATTATATGCAAATGACAAATTAAAAAAAAACTTTCTCTTCTGCTCTTAACTGCTACGTATTCGCGAATTGTATCGTCATAAGAAATGGACCTAGTGATGTCAGATTCAATTTATAGGATTGAAAGGTTATTTAATCTTTCATCCGTTATTGTTGACCTATATTTATTTTTTATATAGGCCATTTTTAAGAACGACCCTTTCGCAGCTTGTTATTGGTATTGTTAAGTAAATTTTTAGAATTGTATACAGATTTTTCTCAAAAATTAACGTCAACATTTCGGAAGCGGTAATACAATCCTTTTGCGTAAAATGTACCATATTTAAACAATGTTGAAACTGACAGCATTCACTAGAAAGTTCTTCCCAAATATCATTTTTATATAATGACATAACGAACTCCATTGATTTAGGTTCAAATTGAGTCTTTTTTGCCCAACTTTATCAAGAATTTGAATTTATCTCCATGATCCTTATATATAATACTTCTTTTTCAAGTTCGATCACCATTTTATCCAATAAAACATTAAATACTTCTATACGAAACTTATCTCTACCAGTAAGAATATTTCTTCCTTTTTCTCCATCCGAATAAATTTTTGTTCTTACTCTTTAATGCGCATCACTAAAACTTTCTCTAACTTGTGTACTCATTTCGCGCAGCTGCCATTGCTGCCAACCTACATCTTCGCACGCCTTACGCTTAAGCTCAATCTCTCCTATGATATGATGCGACATACGCCAAAGAAGAATAACGGCGACGCGGTGTGAGGAGCTGAATTAATCGGGAAATATTTTTCAGGGAACTAAGTGGTATACTACTAAATTACAGTTTACAGATATTTTATATCTGGTTTATATTTTAAAATAGTGCAATTATTTTTTATTCTCTTATTTCATAGCGCAAGAGTGCATTAGTACGGTGAGGTGTCTATTTCACATTGGGCCCCTGCGGGACCCCTTCTTTTGGGGCCCCTAGGCTTCAGCCTAATGGGAGATCCGGCGCTGTGCTTAAGTCTTCAAAAGAATTAGGAGACTAGTTTTCATTTTTTGCTTTATTTTTATTTAATTTTAAACATGGTCATCTATATTTTTTTTTTTTAAGTTAAATGGCTAAACAATTATTTCTTCCGAGTTCCTAGTTATAAACAATTTTTAATCAATAGCTTAATATGTTAATATGTTTTATTTTATATTTAAACACTCCACGAGGTTGAAGGCCTAAATATTTACGTACCGTGGGTATCTTAAGCGAGGTAAGAGGAAGTTTTTATTACAAAACATAAAAACTCTAGGAATAAAAAATTAAACTAAGTAGGAAGTTTTCGAACGACTTTTCTGTTGGGAACTGCAAGTGGAGGAATTATACTGGAAAATTCCTTGGAGCAGCAGCCGTTAAAGTATCTACAAAGAACCGATAGATTTCCTACAGCCCAACAATGAGCAAGAGAAGGAAGCCTTTTTGTTAGCAAAGGATCACCAATAAGACGAACAGCTCTACCTTGAATGAAATCAAGAATGCTGAGGGTTGTAGGGGACGCCTTTTTCCAGGGATGAGGACAATATTCCAGAGATTTCACATTTGGGATACATGCGTAGTATATAATATAATTAAAAGGAAAAACATTTTTGGCTCGAAAGAGAAGTCATTTTTTTAAGCTGCCGTTGACATAGATATGTGTTTATGCTAGTAAAGGTTATTTTCTAAAACGCGCACAAGGTTAAGTATGTCTTTGCTTTGCAGAACTTGGCCGATCATAATTAAAGGATGAGTATTTAATGACTTTTTCGCGACAAGGATCATGATTGTGTTTTGGATGCATTAAAATGCACAAGATTTTCGGCGTCCCAATGGCCGCAATCCAATATTGAATTAAGGTTCTGTAAAAGTGATATATGCAATGCACTGCTCTGGGTTTGCTTTCCAAGTCAGTCTTGCTTGGGGATCTTGAAAGATGGACTGAAGGGTACTATCATCATCAGCACTGTAAATGGAATTGGTAGTGGAAGAGAGGTTGATGTAAAAAAATAGGGTTAGTGCCAGTACTGATCCTTGAGGCATCCTTAGAAATTCGACAATAACTGATATACGTCGATTAGAAAGAAACATACTAAGCCACAGAGTTTAGCTAAAGTACCGTAGGAGGTTTATGAGGAGCGTATCATGCCAAACCTGGTCAAAAGCTTTTGATATATCAAGAGTGATGATATGGAGTTCTAGAAAGAGAGTCTAGAAACTCCTGTCTGTATAGTAATATACAAACTTGAGATAGTTTAACGTAAACTAAAAATAATATGGCAAACAGATAGTTCAGGAGGATTTCGCATGTTCTGATTCTTTAATTTATCTATTTTTTTAAGTTTCATAAACGGCCATCCTGGATAAATGTCTCCTATAAGTAGCGCACTAAACAGTCTTTGATCCTAAACCCAAAACACTCACAGTTGATTCCCAGTCGGAAAGACATTTTTAGATAGTAATTGTTTACAAATAACGTCCGTGGTGGCACTACCGCGGTGTGTAAAAGGTGCTGTGAAATGTTAATACTGCATGTTTCAGTGCTTGGACAACGTTGACGGAACAGGGAAGAAAGATTCGTTAAACATCTAATAACCCGACAACCACCGTACTGCATGAGTCTTCGTGGGCTGTCAAAAAGATAAAAACCAGTTTTTACAGAGCCCTGATCGCACCAAAGAGAATGGACAAGGGGAGAGAAACAGTTGATTTACCCCCACAAATTAAAAAAATGGCACACACCTGCGACTTATGATTGTGTTCAGCGACCGAAAGAGCTCGTCAAAGTTTTATTTTATTCTTGCTTACAGTTGTTAAAAAGCACGTGCTTGGTTAAAAGTATGGATTTATTTATAATTTTTTTGTTTCAGTAGGCACTTTTTATGTAATATTTTTGTGTTTAAATCAATACTATCAGCCAAATATCTTGCGAACTTTAACCGGTTTGATGGTTAACTTAACACAGCGGGATTACTCGTCATGCGCATGAGAGGTTCGTTTTTCGGCTTGCTATTGGCTGTTATAAATGTCAAAACTCTTGAATCAATATGGCTGATGTTTTGTGATTGTTGTGGCTGTTTATTTGTTTTGTGTTTTATTCGGTTTTTAAAAATTATTTACGTTGTTTTTTTTATGAATAAAAACCACTTTATGTAAGATTTATTTTTTTAAACAAAATATTATATACATTAATATTTTATATAAATACGTAAAATATATTTAATGAATATCTTGCTGGAGGTAAAAACACAATGAACCAATAGAGGATTTCTGTGTGCGTTACTCCATATTTAAAAATTTCCTTGAACTGTAAGACAGACAAATGACCAGTTTAAAAAAGTATTAATAGTGATAAAAATTATACTAAAGCGAAAAAATAAAAAGGCCTAAATACCAAATAACTGACCCAGTTGAGGTACAAACCAAGATTAGAGTGTGTCTACTTAAGTTCGTACCATAAGGCAAACTATTATTAATTTTACGAAAAATTCAACCATCCCATATTAATTGTTTTCGGTGGTAGACATATAAAATATCTTAAAAATTATGAATTTTTCTTAAGAGGAAAGTACACTTATTTTTGTCAATATCGAAAATTTGTGGAAAAAAGATGTTTAGAATAAGATATTTTTTTCAGCAATACCGAGCATTTTTGAGCTTCCTTTATAAAAGTATTTTATTTCAAAATAAGTAAGTATCCAGTATTGTGAAAACTTAAATTTTCATTGTTAATTAAAACCTAAAATCTTATCTGCTTCCTCATACCTAAAAAACAAGTATGTAGATATCGAATAAAATGGACCAAGCACAGTGGCCTATGGAAACTAAAATCCTACTACGCTTTTCTCAGTATAAGTAATATTAACTTATACACTATAATATCTTTCAACTAAATAGGATCAAAATAAATCTATAATTTATTTGGTTGGTAAGTTTAAGCGTGCTATTTTCATATATTTCTTAAAATTATACACTTCTTTTACATTTTACAACCATTCTTTATGATAAATATGCAATTTTACAATAAAAGTTTAGTTTTCAAGAAATAATTCTATTTAGATTTTCATTTTTAGTTCTTATTTCCCTAAAATAAGAAAAAATAGACTTCTACCAAATAGATTTTAATACACCATTAGCACTAAATTACCAATATTTAGTCATTAAATTATTAATAAATTTTAGTATTAACCACATTTCACACTTTTTATTAATGTTTTATGTATATTTACTCAATAAATCAATGTTTTTGAATATACCGCCGATTTTGACATTGGAGTGCGTATGCGCATGCCCTGCCATCCCGCAGACCCTTTCTTCAAATTGTGCCACTTTAAACGGCGATTGATCCTCTATCCTTGTCTATTCTCTTTGGATCGGACAAGTTTAGCAGGCTTTTGACCGATTTTTCGTAAAAATTATTTTAAAAATGCAGCGGATCCACCAGCTTTCGTCCTCCAAACCAATCATCACAGTGCATCTATAATTAGAGCGTCGGATTGGACCGTCGCTAAATATTATATCAGGCGACAGGAATTTCATTCACACTTGTGGATGGACACTATTTAGAATAACGTAGACTTGCCAACTGTGCCAATATGTTGGAAATAGATTTTTGCCAGAGTTTTTCATGTTTTTTTAATCACTTTCGGTTTTGGCAACATCTGTTGTGGTACAGGTGCAATGCTGACTAGATTTTCTTTTAATTTAATATTTTTTCTAAATACAGGGTGGCTCCACCATATTCGACACGGTCTGTAGCTGGATAATCATGGGGTTTTTAAAAAAGTGAATACTGAAACATATACAGGTCGGATAAGGCCACAGTATAAAATTATTTTAGTCTATACAGGGTGTCTCAAAAACTGTGACGTATCAAAGTTATATTTTTTAAATGGAACACCCTATATTTTAAGATGGTTTTAGATTCTACTTTAAAAAATAACTCAAGTTTGTTTATAGTACTAAGTGTCTAATTTTATTCGTTTTTGTGATATTTGATTTTTTTAAAAATGCAGAGGTAAAATTAAATGGATTTTACTTTAACACTTTTAACACTTTAAACTTTAAAATGTGTAACAAGATTAGAAAAAGTCTGCCATATCATACGTAGGTCAAATCAAGATCAAATATTGTACAGGGTGATCAAAAAATAATTTCAATTTTTCAGAAAATCAAATAGCCATATCTCTCTTATTTTAAATGGAACACCCTGTATTTTTTTACGTCACATGATGACAAATAAAATACTCTTTTTAAATGGTGTATAGGTTGCCTATACCTATCTTTTGTGCTTTTTAGTAAAATCTGTTTTTACAAATTTTTAGTCCAAATGTTTATTTAAATTAAAGGTGGCTGTGACATAGCAGCCATTAATATTTTTCTTAAGAAAATAACAAGGACCATTTATTAATTACTAGTGTTTTAGTCAGTTTAAAAGAAATTTCAATGATTTTAAATAAAAACCCTTCTTCTAAAACAGGAAGATGATATAATACTGGTAGGATGTAAAAAAATGGTTTACTTTAGTCTAGAGTTAATCCTGAAAATATTCCAGGAGAAACCATCTGATAACCTTAATAGTTGCTTTAAAAAATTTGACACCGTGATTATGGATAATGGAAGAAACGAGTTATAGGTCACAGAATGTCGTCATAACTAACCAGAGGCGTTATTAGGATTGTTTAAAAACACAAGTTTTATCATTACCACATTCAGCTGAAATAAGTGTTATTGGAAGTAGCATTATAAGCAACTAATGAATTTTTTTTCTGTGAATTTAAAAATAGTGGCAGATAATACAAAATCTTTTATTTTTGTGCTTTTTTCCAACAAATTTACATTTTGAAATAACGGTTTAGTAAATAGGCATAGCTATATTACAGCCTACTTACATTTAAATAGACATTTGGAATAAAAATATGTTAAAACGGAATTTACTTAAAAAGTATAAAAGATAGGTATAGGCAACCTATACACCATTTGAAAGAGCATTTGGTTTGTCATCATGTGGTGTAAGAAAATACAGTGTGTTTCATTTAAAATAAGAGAGATATTGCTATTTTGACTTTCTAAAAAATTGAAATTATTTTTTGATCACCCTGTATAATCTATGATCTCGATATGACCTACTTATGATAAGGCAGACTTTTCCTAATCTTGTAATACATTTTAAAGTTTAAGGAGCTTATATTGTTAAAAATAAAATTAATTTAATTCCACGCCTGCATCTAAAACCGTTATAAAATATAGGGTGTTTCATTTAAAAAATATAACTTTGATACGTCACACTTTTTTGAGACATCCTGTATAGAGTAAAATAATTTTATACTGTGGCCTTATCCGACCTGTATATGCTTCAGTACTTACTTTTTTAAAAAACCCTATAGTTATCCAGCTACAGACCGTGTCGAATATGGTGGGCAACCCTGTATATTCTTAAACCATAACAATAATAATACACGCCAATGGATTGTAAAAATGTCATTATACATTAAGCGATTTGCGTAGGCTACTAAAATATATACTTTCTGGGTTTTGGCCTTGTAAAACCCCTAAATTGGGGCGTCCCTATTAAAGATAATATGCCGTTCCTTTTGCCCCATTAAATATTAAAATGCAAGAAAAGTCGATAATCCAGATAGACTAGAAAAATGGTTTTACGATATAGTTGGAAATAGGCAACGCAAACTATACAAGCAATGTAAATAAAAAAAAAGTGAATTAGGGGAGCGAAAAAACTAGAATATATGTATTATACAGACACATTCGTAAGAGGAATTTTGATGTTTAATTATGGTGTTTGGGTAAATGAAAGGGTGGGGGGCGGTACATTAAAAAAACATTGTTTAGGATTTTCAATTATTTTTTTCCACCCCCTTTAACTATAACCAAGAAGAATAGAAAAAAACGTCCTGTATAAAAGCTTCATAATTTTTTATCTTTCATCTTTTGAGCATAAAAAAGAAACAAATAAACATTAAAAACTTAAGAAAAATAAAGAGGTAAACTTATTTTAAATGGAACACCCTGTATCTTATGTCACCAATAAAAAGCTTTACAATAATAACAAATTTGATATATGTATATTTAATAGTTTTTGAAATATGACCACTTAAATCCATAGGCGTAAATAGCTATTGAACCTGGAGGGGGCCTAGGGGGCCTGGCAACAACCTGGAAGGGGCCCGAAAGCAGATTATACGTTATATGTACACATATACCATTTAGGCACATTTTTACTGCCGGCTCCCACAGGCCGCCCTGTAGTTACGCCGGTGCTTAAATCTGAAAAATAGGAGAAATAATTTCTATTTTACCTACGGCATGCGGCACTATTGTGGGACTGTAGATAAAATGAAAATTATAATACACTATGGGATAGACATCCATTATTTTGGCCAAAAAGCAACTTTGAAATTTTAATGGCTCATGCTGTGTATTTCAAAGTAGATACTTTAAACTACATGTACGCAAAATTATAAAAGGATATGACGACTTCTATTGGGGTAATAAGAAATTTGAAAATGTATTTTAAGTAAACATAAATATACAACATTTAATCTACTTAGTTTATTATTAGCCATGTTTACTAAAAAAAAGTAAAAGAGTTTAAATAATAAGAGCTATTGTTGTGTTTCCGATGAAGTCTTGCGAAGTCTCGCTACTTTTGTCAAAGATTTTTTTACCTTTTTCTTTATCAGTTTTTGTACTCACAATTGCCTTCTTACTTTTTGCTACTTCTGAGTGTAAGGACAGATACAAGTTTTTTTATAATTTACAAGGTGTTTTTAAAATTTAATATATGTTTTGTCCTACACTGTATATCCTAAAAGATAAAAGCATTCTGATGAAAGATATGGATTCTACAGAATCTACCCAACAAAACAGTGTTTTTTATTTATTTTACACGTTAAAAAATAAAAAAAGTTGGGAAGATGTATCTCTATTACGCTTCTAAGAATAATTTAAAATTATTTTTCAGATTTGAATGGTCCAAAAACTAATTGAGATGAACACATCAAATGGAGTATTTTTAAAGCATTTTAAAAGATTTTTTTTGTGATAATATAATATTCAGGGTATTCCATTTAAAAATATCATACCTATTGTCGTGCCCTGTATATTATAGGAGATAATCATCGGATTACTGATTAGAATACTACCGAATTAACCAAACAAGCTGACATTTTAGTTTATTTTGTACAATAAAAAATAATAATGTTAAGGGGGTGTAAATTTTTAATAGCATAGGTGCTTTACTTTTTACTCGAAATCGTTGCCTCATACGTAAAAAGTCAGGAGGCCGAATTTGATTAAAATTAAATAAGAATTTCAAGAGTAATTTTTATTTTTAAATAAGCCAGTGGCGTATAATTTTTTGCCTAAAAATATTCAGTCTCGATGCAGTACAGACGCCACTGGTAGAATAAAAAAATTATAATTTCATGCAAAGAGTGCTACTTGATGTTTCAAACCTTTGTTCCAAATTTTATAGAAATATTTCAATCAGTGCATAAGATATTAATAAAAAAACTTTTTTTCTATAATTTTAACACCCTGTATCTTGGAGAGGAAGCATTTCTTGACATATTTTATATACAAAATTCTCGTGTCACAATGTTCGTTCCCGTACTCCTCCGAAACGGCTTGACCGATTCTCCTGAAATTTTGTGAGCATATTGAGTAGGTCTGAGAATCGGCCAACATCTATTTTTCATACCCCTTAGTGATAAGGGTTGTCCACCCTTAACATTTTTTTTAATTTTTAGGCTAGAAATTATTTAAAAATTATTTATATGGCAAAACAACGTTTGCCATATATATAAGATATATATATATATATATATATATATATATATATATATATATATATATATAAGATAGTATATAGTATATAAGAAACTAGGGCTTATTTTTGACGTAGAATACGTGATTAAAATTTCTTGGTTAAGATCTGGACCACCCTGTAGTTAAAAGTAGGTAGCAAAATACAAATAAAAACCCTGTACATTGATTTGTTGCACTTGTTTTAAGGCCTACTTGTAAAGCAAATGCAACTGGTATAAAATTAGCAATTTTATTTAAATAAATAATAAAAAAACAAAAAATATTTAATAAGCGACATGATTTAATAAATCGGTTGACATTTCGATATAATAATCGGCGATAAAATATGAAATTAGTTTTATCGAATATTTGCGTTATCCTTATTAAGGAAATTGGCGGTCTAAAAATAGTAAAACACACACTTTATCTGTTCGTTTGTTTTCTGTCGGTTCTATTTTTACGGGTGTGGTGTGTTTACCAGTATACAGGAAAAATGGATGAAAATAACTTTGGGAATTTCTTACCATATCCTCAAAATGTATTTTTAACGCCTTACTTCCAATTATTTTTAAATTAATACCATTTGATTTTTCTATAATTAACCTGCAGCCAGTGGCGGCTCAGGAAGGGGTTTAATACAGTGTGGACGTTTAATAGTCCCCCTCCCTAAACTTTTAATGGCTTGGTCACAAATTATCAGAATACCCAAATGCGAAACTAAGCGTGTTTGTTGAAATCTCTCACCACTATCGTCCCTCCCACTGCGTGGTGGATATACACCCCACGATTTAGTACGTGACCTAATGCTCATCTAGGTGCCAGTTAGTCCCATACTTTTGTTGGTATAGAACATGAGCATAAGTTAGTTAATTGTGTTTAGTTGTTTGAGAACTTTTATGTTTTTATTATTAAAGTGTTAGTATAGTGTCTTGTTAATTTTTTTACTGTTTAATATGGGATATAAATGTGTATATTTATTCTGTTCCTCCATCACCGGGAGCGAATCACTTTTTATATTCCCAAAGGACCACTATTATTTTAAGACGATTTAACATAAATACAAAGCTTTTACAAATTACTTAGACATGTTACGAAAGTTATTGATATTAATCAGTATGTGCCTAAACACAGGAAAATATTTTTTTATTTATAGCCGTACTGCCATTTAAATGGCTATATTTCAAGTTAAAAAAATAAGGTGTTTTTCAGTATTTTAAAAAATTACATACTTCCAAATAAAAAAAAACAAATCAATTAGGTTTGGTTATTACAAAGGCAACATCTGCATTGCTTTAAAAGATTGCGTCGGGGTTTCTTAAGAAACTTGTGTTACTCGGCTTTCAATTATTCTGTTTTAATCCCCAGTTACATAAAACTTTTTAATACACAATCAAGCTAAAAAACGAATACCATTAATTAATTTAATAAGCAGTTTTTAGGCAAGGTTTTTTTAATGGCTTTTTGTTTAACATTCTAAACTCCCATTAGTTTAATCGTTTTTAAAAACGTTTTGTGCAACCAGGTATAGACATTTTATTACATGTTGATCTTAACGTGACATCTACTAACAATACCGTCCAAAGAATGGGTAAAATTTCTAGTTTGTAATATTTTTTAATAAAGAAATATTTAAATTCCCAATTAGTGTATTATTCTTTTGTTCCGTTTACCACACATAAAAAAGCCGCATAATTAGTTACTATAAAAGTCTATCTCTCCTTAACGCCTTGGTGCGGTTTAACCTTTTACAAACTTAAAATATTACGATCCATATATTGGTGCAGATGTTCCATTTATTCTTTCTCAAGGTCATAGAAACAAGTAAGCGTAATTTGCCGCACTTTCGCATCTGTATATTCTGATAATTTGTGGCTTGGCTACGTGAGTCCAACAGTTACCTCAAAAATTTTAACGCCAAAAAGTATTTTCAGTGCCACCCTTTTACCGAAATTCTACCCCATCTCGATATCTTATCTAATTCAAAAAATCACGGAAGGACTAAAAACCTCACTTTAAGCGTTTTGAAACATTGTGCTTTTAATTTGAATTTCCAATATAGTTACTCTAGCTTTTAAGTAAGTATTAAAATTAAAATAAGACGAAAAATTTTAAGCAATAATTATAAAATTGATGAAAATAATTTAAAAACTTATAAAAGGCAATAAAGGCTATGTTAATAAACAAACGTGCTAACTGATCTATCCATCTATCATTAAGTATTTTGCAAGGAATATTTTTAGATTTTCTAGGGTCATTCTTATAAAAATGTAATTTTAAGTATCCTATTTATTAAATTAATATGAGTATAGTGCGAATGTCAAGTTAAATGGTTTATGTAGAACACTAAGAGGTAGATATTAGACAAAGACTTCCGGCATGTAAACATGGTGACGCATCATTTCCGCTTTGTTGTTGCGTTACTTGCCTATGAACCCTTTGATTAGGGTAAACGTGTATTATATTAAATAATTGTACAGGGTGGTCATTTGAAAACGAAGCAGAGCTAATTTTGGGTGTTCCAGGTCATTTAAGAAAAACGCTCGGACGTTTTAATTTTTTATTTTAGGGGGAAACATTTTTTGCCACTTTCACCCCCTGAACTGCAACCCGCTAGTAACTGGGATTCCATTTAATATAAATAGCATGATGGAAAGTCTTGTTGAAAGTGAAGAAACGTGGAACTATGCGTACAACACTGTAAAGTCTATCATCAGTACAAGAGAAAAAGAAAGTCGAGCCCAATAAATAAAGAGATACATAAGAAGATAAGATAACAGACCAGCTTCATCCATTGAAGTAATGCGAAAGCGGTTTCCAGTGGTTGAAGAGCAGCACCAAGAGAAGGGGAAGTTTTTAGCCGGTAGAAATCCGGCACGCCTGACGACCAAATGATCATCTTTCAGTCCAGGTGTCTTTAGAAGATTTTTACTTACCTCTAAAAAAAACCCACTAGCAAGGGTGGAAAGGCTGAAATCTTAAATGAAAAGAGGAGTCGAGTGATACCTTATTTTGAAGGTCTTTTGACCTTGATTGCAACTGCCAGGTTGCCCTGCTATTATTTCCGTTGATATGACAGCTTGTCAAAATTTTAATATGTATGTATAATATTAAATTATCTGTGCAAGCTACTTTAAATTTAGGAGATATGAAAAGGGTTAAACGATCTTCAAAATGAGAAGGGTGAATCACACCCTCGCCAGAAAGATTAATCAATATGTTTGAACATCGTTTCACCACAAATTATCAGAATAACCAGATGCGAAAGTGCGGCGAAATACGCTTACTTGTTTCTATGACCTTGTGAAAGAATAAATGGAAAATCTGCACCAATGCATGGATCGTAATATCTTTAATTTGTAAAAGATTAAACCGCACCAAGGCGATAAGGAGAGATAGACTTTTATAGTAATTAATTATGCCGCTTTTTTTATGTGGGAAAACGGGACAAAAGAATAATACACTATTTGAAAATTAAATTTTTCTTTATTAAAAAATATTACAAACTAAAAATTTTACCTATGCTTTGAAGGGTAAAATATTGTTAGTTGATGTCACGTTTAGATCAATTTGTAATAAAATGTCTATACCTGGTTGCACAAAACATTTTTAAAAACGATTAAACTAATGGGGGTTTAGAATGTTTAACAAAACGCCATATTAAAAAAATAAAACGTTGTCTAAAAACTGCTTATTAAATTAATTAAAGGTGTTCCGTTTTACTAGCTTAATTGTTTAATAAAAAGTTTTGTGTAACTGGGGATTAAAACAAAATAATTAATAGCAGAGTAACAAGAGTCTCTAAAGAAACCCCGACGCAATCTTTTAAAGCAATGCAGATGTTGCCATAGTAATAGGAGTAGTTTTTTTTAATACTGAGAAAACACCTAATTTTTTTATTTGCCTTTCAAATGGTAGTGCAGCTATAAATAATAAAAAAGTTTCCTTTCTTTAGGCACATGTCCAAGTATATTGTAAAAACTTTGTAATAATGTTAAATAGTTTTAAAAATATTGCTTTTTTAAGATTTATTTAATATTTACCTAATAAAATAACAATTTTTTTGGAAGGTTCTCAGAATTCTCTGTATTTCTTGATGATAATGGCTTGAAAAATATTGTCGCCACGGTAGCGTTAACTAGACGTTTCACACAATTTATAATTCATCAGATTTTTTCCAAAAATCCTCTCTTCCGGCAGACTTCAGCCAGACCTTTGCGCTAAAAATATGTTTTTATTATAGATAAACCATCCACGTATTTTTTGTAAATAGAACAACTTACTCTATCAAGAAAATACTTTTAATGCATTTTTGTATTAAAAAGTATTATGGTTATGTCAACATTGATGTGTCCGAAATTATCTATAGCCTGCACATCAACATGTACGGACTAATTAAAAATAACCTTTTTATAATACAAAATATCAAATTTATATTTACCTCAAGTGGTCCTTTGGGAATCTAAAAAGTGATTTTCCGCTCCCGGTACAATATAAATATACACATTTATATCCCACATTAAAAGGTAAAAAAATTTAAGAAGACACTATACTAACACTTTAATAATAATAAAAAACAACTAAACACAATTAACTAACTTATGCTCACGTTCTATACCAACAAAAATATGGGACTAACTGACACCTAGATGAGCATTGGGTCACGTACTAAATCGTTGGATGTATATCCACCACGCAGTGGGAGGGACCATAGTGGTGAGAGATTTCAACGAACACGCTTAGTTTCGCATCAGGGTATTCTGATAATTTGTGGTTTAACCCTTATTATATCCTCTGAGTTTAAACAAGCTTGCTCTTGCTCAGGTAATTTAACATTATGTCTTAAAAAAATAATAATCAAAATTTTGACAAGCTGTCATTATAACGAAAATCCTTTCAGAGACTTCAAACTTGGCAGTTGTAATAAGGGTCAAGAGACCTTCAAAATACGGTATTACTCAATCCCTCTTTCCATTAAAAATTTTGGGGGTGAGTCTCACCCCTGCTGGACGGTTGCAGTTCAGGGGTAAAAATGGCAAAAAATGTTTCCCCCTAAAATTAAAAATTGACGGGTCCGAGCGTTTTTCCTTAAATGATCTAGGGTGCCCAAAATTAGCTTTGTTTTATTTTCAAATGTCCACCCTGTATAATGTTCACATTTTTTATCTTTTCTTATATATCAACTAGTTTTGATTTCTTTATACATGTTGGAAACATGTTAGCAACAATCGTAAACTGCAGAAATTGTTACAAACACTAGTCAGAATTGTTCGCAATAGTTTTCTGCTGGAACGAAAAATAAACAAGGCGTGCATACTGCGTATACGTCAATACAAGGAAGGTTATGTTAAAAATTGTCATCAATGTTTGAAAAATGTTTGCAAACTTTTTAAACAGTTTCCAACATCTTAAAACTACTGCTGAAACAACAAACAATTGTATAATGTTACAAACATGGCACTGCTGGAACGACAAATTTGACGTGCGCAGAATCCGAACAGTTGCAAACATTTCTGACAGCCTGCTGGAACAAACCTATTATGTACAAAAATTAAAAAGAAAATTTTCACCTGATAGAATTGGCCAATCGGGTGAGATTATTTGGTGGTAAACTTGTTGTTTTGTTGGAATGACCCAAAATTAAATACATTTTTCACATTTTATTGCTTGTATGCAGCAAATTTTTTAATTGCGCGTGGGCAATAAAAGACAACTTGTTTGTTTCAGATTTTTTAAAAACATTTGTTAAAAAGATAATTTGCTGCTGATTTGTATGAGCAATTCTATCACTTCCACTTTCATTATTTTTGTTGTAGGAATGTAATATTCTTAAAAATAAAATGTAAAAATTTGCCAAGATCTATGAAAAATAGTTAATGTGTGGGTTTTATAGGTTTCTTATTATATGTTTACAATAAGTAAACCAATCGTTGATCTGTCATTAAAATAAATCTTTTTCATAAT
This sequence comes from Listronotus bonariensis, assembly GCA_014170235.1. Classification (NCBI taxonomy): domain Eukaryota; kingdom Metazoa; phylum Arthropoda; class Insecta; order Coleoptera; family Curculionidae; genus Listronotus; species Listronotus bonariensis. The sequence goes on along the minus strand of JACEGR010006866.1, from coordinate 13,073 downwards.
AGAATTCATTGATATTTACGAGATATTTAATTAATGATGTTGTGGCCAAATAAACAGCTGTTTTAAAATTGAGGATGTTTGTAAAATGTGCCAATAAAAGAACAATAAAAATTCATAGACGTACCAAAGTGGAGTCTTATTATTTCAAGTAAATGCTGGAGTGCCAGGGCAGAGTACTGGCACCAACATTGTTTCTTTTTCACCCCAACGAACTTCTCTCGTCAACAACTAATTTCATTTATAGTTTTACCTACGATAGTACCCTTTTTTCATATGGAACCTATATGAAAAAAGCGCATTTACCATTTTAGCAAAATTGAAAATACTGAACTATCAAAAGTCTAAGTAAAAAGTCTTAATATCTAAACTTACACAAATTTTATACACCAAATCAATCATTCTATCTTTTATTGCAGCAAATTTATCAATTATATCTTCATAAAAGGGTCGAGTTTTTATCAGTTCCTGTAGAAGCTCCTTTTGAATTGAAATATTGGCCAAAGATAAAAGTCTATCTTGTGATATAGTGTTTCTTAAAAGTTTTTAAACGCTTAAGACAAGAAAAACTTCGTTCCACTTACACGCTTGTCGACGGTATCGTTAAAATTAGCGAAAAAGTTAATACGCCTCGATAAAAATGTCTTTATTTGCGCCAACTTGTTTCACTAACTGCTGCAATGAAATATTTTTACAACATTCATCAGCAAATATTAGGTCAAGTTTTTGAGCCGCTGATTTTTTGGAAATGATTCGGCATATATCTTCAATAAATTTTGAAAAGAATCAGTGAAAAAGTTTGGTTATACTAGCCAAACTCTGCAGTGTCAGCAAGAGAAAGAAATTGTAGTTTGCAACAATCTTCGAATCTTACTTCCATTTCCATCAAAATATGATCTTATATTTCATAGAGAAGTGCTCTGTACTGTCCTTTAATTTCTTCCTGTGAAAAATCACTGTCGCCAATAATACTCAAACGGAAACAATCGAAATAATACGTGAAAACCAACGAAACGACCAAAACCTATACTATCTTTTTAAGGCTAGCGATTTACCAAGCAATACATCTGATACTGCCACCCGCGATTCTGGCCGCCGGCAAGTATAGCGTTGTCATGGCAACGGAGCGTCAAAGCGTAAACAAAACCCCGCATGAGGTGTATACTTTGGTCCGTTTTATATTTGCAATATACTTGCTAATCGCGGATTGCGATGTCGCGTTACCGAAAGCGGAGGAAAGCGACTCGCGCCAGCGGTTAATTTAAATGCTAGATTTTGCATGGCAAATTTTACATAAGGAATAGAAATGAGAAAAAGAATTGAATAATAGTAATATGTTGTTTTTAGTTTTTATTATTTATTTTTGGTGAAGTGGCACTTCACTTACTACACCTGAATAGCCGCCACTGACGTCAACACAACCATTTCCAATATGGCTGAATGTCGCTACCCTTTATAGACGTACTCCGCTAAAAAGTTTATTATGTAAAAATGTTTATTTTATCATTTAAGGCAATAAACAAAATTTTTATAAATAAGGTCAATAAAAATTAAATGTGTTTTTTCTTTACAGGAAAACGAATCCAGGAATGCATTTGTGTAGCAATCTGCCTGACTCTAATGGCTGTGAATTTTGTATTTATTATATTTCACATAAAAATGGAAAGACTGAGCGCTATCGTGATGGCTGCCTTTTTCGGTATTTTGACAGCTGACTTTTGTTCCGGATTCGTCCATTGGGCCGCCGATACTTGGGGCTCTGTCGAATTACCAATCATCGGAAAGGTAGGAAGCTTTTAAAAATTTGTAATATTATTTTTCCACGACCACATATGAGGCGTTTAAATGAAAAACCCGACGTCTCCATTCCAAATCGAAAAAGTGCAAAAACTGACATCTAATATGAAATATCGCTAGTAAAATTTACGCATAAAATGCAAAATCCGACCTCAATTAGCCTAAATTACTTGCAAATACCAAAGAATATCAATCCATAGAACCCCACAAGTAAGATTTCAGCGTACGCTAAAAAAATTAGTACCTTCCCTGACCAACAGATGGCGAAAGTAGTACGATGTCGCTTTGCTAATTATATTGGTTCGGCGGTTCATTTAATTAATGGTAGTTATTTGGGTACACGCTAAAAAATAAATTAAAAGTACCAAAAAACCAAAAAAAAAAAATAAAGCAAGTAAATAGAGAACTAAAAATCGACGTTTAGGTGGCAAGTCTGCCACCGTTGTCAAGATAAATTGAATAAAAATAAACAATGTAAAAATTAACTATTATTTAGGTTTAGAATTTTAAAATTTTTAGCTTTTTTAGGAGATTCTGAAAATTTTGACATTAAATGTTAAATATGTTTGTTTTGTAATTCAAATTAAGAAGAAATCTAAAATAAAAACATTCAGAACTCGGTTTTTCTTTAAAAATAACGCGATGGGAAGAAAAAACGTTTCCCGTAAAATTGGCGAATGTCGCTTACGATGTTTTGTAAAAACGCATCAATATATCCTAGTCTGAGATCATAAATTTAATAATCTTATGGATACTGGGTCCATTTATCGGGGATTTTATTTTTATTAAACTTTGCCTATATCCTCACTCTAACTGATCGGACCGACTGCTCGTCAGCGACTGCTATCAATTTCTGATGGTAATCGTATTAGCAAAGCGACATCGTACTACTTTCGCCATCTGTTGGTCAAGGTAGGTACTAAAATTTTTAGGGTATGCTGAAATCTCACTTCTGGGGTTCTATGGATTGGTATTCTTTGCAAATACCGACATCTCAAACGCAACCAATCATCATTAAGTATTAGGTTGGCCGCGCATGTGAGTTAAACGCGCGCCAGTAAGTTGGCGGACCCACTTTGTAACGAAAGGATTTTTTTAGTTTAAAAAAATAAATGTGTTAGAAGTTTGTGTGTACACTTTTTTATTTTTATTTTTTAATAAAATCCTGGATGCAAATGCCGACGTAATTCAAATTTATTAGATGCAAGATCCGACATTTGTAATACTTACATGCAAAAGCCGACTTCTATAATTTAATTTATAAAATTATCTGAAATCTATTACCTGTAGGCTTTTTTTATTATATAATATCGTTACGTTATCATAAATAATTTTTTAATTGCTACTTTGTAACAACAAGAAAAATTAATATTTTAATCTTTTTCGTCATTTCCCAAAAATTAGGTTACATGGAGATGTCGGATTTTGCATCTAGAGGCCTCATATGAAAATGACATAAAACGCACTGACTCCTTGATCCTTTAGAAATCGAATAATATCACACACGTGTTGAAATCTACTTTTAACACTAATGTTGAAAAGTACATATGACAGATGCTTAATTTCCGTTAAAAAGATATTTACAATATATTTTTAACAAACTAAATATTTTGGTGCTAACACACTTTTTCTTTTTTTTCAAATTACATTTATTTTAATTTTATGTGTAAGGATTTATTAGTTTATTTATAGACATTATTTTATACCAAATGCATTTAATAATAATAGGCAACCCATTAAACAATGGAAGTGTCTAAAGCTTCGAATGCCAAAGTAGGGATCTCGATTCGTTAAATTTTAACCTAACCACAAAAAGTCAGGCGATTTTTTTCTAAATAAATCATACCTTGTTAGAAAAAGGCTAATATCTGGTAAAATAAAAATGAAATTGCCATTAAATTAGAGTTTAAATTTAATTTAATCCATTTGGGACTGTAAGTTTTTTTAGTGATAAGGTGTTTTTACGCAATTTTAAAAACTTAATTAAAGAAATTACAGTGCATACACATTTGTAAGGAAACTAAAATAAAAATACTAAATACTTACATGCTTTTACATACAATTAAACGTAATTTCTTTATTTGGATTTTATGGCATTGACATTGATTTACGTCTAAGCTTTTGTCAGATTATCTTATCTGTGTTTAAATTAATGATATAAAAAACCAACTTAGGATTTTTGTGTCCAATGTGTCCAATCGTTCCAGACTATATATTTTATTTCTACAAAAGTAGCTATACACAATATTTTAATTGTCCTTAATAATTGCTGTGTTAAAAAAATAAAAAAAAATTAATAAGTTAAGATAAATAAAACTCGGAATGTGGGGAAATATGTAGAATGTGCAAATTGAATATCAAGTGGTTTCAAAATTATGATAAAAAAAATTCTTAGAATTTCAACATGCTATATCTCTGAAAGAAAGCGTTTTCGGACATATGTTTATAGAGGAAACTAGGGCCTATATTCAAGGTAAAATATGCCATTAAAATTTGGTACAATAATTTCGAAACACCCTGTATGGTTTGTACAAAAATATAGTTTACAACAACTATCTGTGGTGGTCAGAAAAAGTGGCAGATAATAAAAAGTTTTTAAATTTGTGTTGTTTTCAGGCAAATCTTTATTCAATAATAATGGCTTAGTAAACAGACATGGCTATATCATAGCCTCCTTAGATTTAAATAGACATTTGGAATAAAAATATCTAAAACGGAATTTACTAAAAAAGTATTAAAGATAGGTATAGGCAACCTATACACCATTTGAAAAGGTATTTTATTTGCCATTGTGCGGTGTAAAAATACAGGGTGTTCCATTTAAAATAAGAGAGTTTTTGCCATATTTTGTTAACACCCTGTACATTATTTATTCTTGACATGACCTACATGTGATATTATGTGAATGCCATTATATTTTAACAAAAATCATAGCCTCCTTATTTTTTAAGAGACCATTATCCTCTCCCTTACTATGCATTTAATATTTAATTTTAGAAATTGTATGTGCTTACTTTTTCTGGAAATAATACTAAAACAGTATAATCCTTTTCAATTTCTTAGTTATTCAAATTCATTATTACTATTATTTTCAATAATTTCTATTAAATTTAATTGCAAGCTGTCAAATTTTAAAACTAGTGACACATGAACTAAAAGAAATATTGACGAAATCAAAGGTAACTTGACCGTTTGGTTCAGTTGATGTCGCGTTTACTGTTACATTGCATTTATACGCAACTTTATTGTAGTTGCCATTGAAACAAAACAATAATTCAAAGTGTGAAAAAGCTTCGAAGTATTAAAAAGTTACTTTTTTAACACTTTGTAGTGTACTAGAATGAAGTACTAGTACTTTAACTTTATGTTAACGATTAAAAATACAGCATTTTCCTAACGGTCGGGAAAAAAACAAACTTAAGTTAGTTTTTTAAATAGAATCCAAAACCGTCATAAAATATGGGGTGTTTCATTTAAAAAATTATAACTTTAATACGTCACACTTTTTTGAGACACCCTGTATAGGATAAACTAATTTTATACTGTGACCTTATTCGACCCCTATATGTTCCTAAATTTAATTTTTTTAAATACCCCATGGTTATCCAGCTACAGACCGTGTCGAATATGGTGAGCCACCTTGTATTCAGGGCCGTATTAACTGTGAAAGGCACCCTAGGCTAGAATTCTCGGAGCGCCTTTTTTCCACCAAAAAAATTTTTGAAGAGCATAATAAAAAAGAGGTCTCTTCCTCCGTAGCGCCTATTTTTAGTGTCAGGCGCCTTACGTCACCACCCGAAATAAAATTTTATGCCCAAAAAAAAACAGGTAATTCCCTCCTGTTCGCGCCTATTTCATTCCAAAGCACAGAGAAATTAGTCACCAAAAATCCCCACCTGACCTAAACTTTTTTAAAAACTCCCCAGTCTAGCGCCTGTCATTACTCCCCTGTCTGGCGCCTATTTTTTCATGGCGCCCTAGGCTGTAGCCTAGTCAGCCTAATGGTTAATACGTCACTGCTTGTATTTACTATTAACTAGAAAACAAAGGAAATGTATTCCCTATTAAAAGTATGGAAGTTTAAAAATTCATAGGCTTCGTGTGCGACATTTATTTTAAACTCCCAAGTATATTATTAAAGCCTAAAGAAAAACCATGCATGCATCCATGTCGTATACCTTTCTGATATTGCGTGATTGTCGTATATTTAACTTCTTACATCTTTCATATGCTTTAAAACTTTTTCTATTCATGTCTGAGTGAATGAGTTAAAAATGGAGCAAACTATAATTACTCCTTTTTTTATGGCAAAATAGCGAATGATGATTTTTTCGGTTCGAAACGTCGTAAAATACGAGTTTAAATTTAAAACCAAATATTCCGCCTATTTAAAAAAAAACAAAGTTGATGATGGCGGCTTAAGGACAAAACGTCGGATCTTAAATTTAGTGACGTCATTTTAAAGAACCGAAAAAGTGGCAATGTCAATGTGTAATGTTGTTTTGAAATATCTCTTTAAATAAACCGAGAAAAAAATAAACACTGTTTCGCAAAATGTCTGTTTATTCCGGATAATTCCGGAACGGCTGCGAACTTTTAAATTTTTAAAACGGAATATTATTATTATATACAGGGTGTTCATTTAAAAACTTTCCACTCAAGTTATCTTCGAAACAAGACAGATTTGAGAAAATCGCCGAAACACGTCAAGATATTTATTGAGGGGGAACGTTTTTTACAAAAAATTGGACGGCGCTTCTTTAACCCCTTAACCACCAGGGCCACCACCCAAAAATTCTTAAATGAGAAGGCGGGTCGAGTAAAACATCATTTTAAAGCTCCTGACAAGTACTTTATAACCCTAGAATATGAAGTCAATATCTTCACCTATTAAAAAATGGCGGTACTTTAAAAATTACCTAAATACCTGATTTGGATGATCATATTTCCGAAACTAATAAAGTTAGATGTACTTAATGTGGTATTTTCTTAAAGCTAATTTAAAGATCTTTTAATGGTAAAATAATATACAGGGTTCTTAAATAAAAAATATGTACTTTTTCTTCTACCCTGTATATTACTACCAGTATCACCATTAAAAGACCTTTAAAAGAGCTTTAAGAAAACACCACATTAGGGTGTAAAACGTTCCCCCTCAATAAATATCTTGACGTATTTCGGCGATTTTCTCAAATCTGTCTAGTTTCGAAGATAACTTGAGTGGAAAGTTTTTAAATGAACACCCTGTATAATAAAAGTAAGTTGATAAAATGTGCGTGCCGATAAAACTTGAAAAGGAGTCCCGATACGATAAAGAGACTTATATAGTGTGATAGCCCTTTATCCCCCTCGAACAAGAAAGTTCCCGTTTTACCCTAAAGGGCGTATTTTTAAAGATATAAGGACTCTTCCAACCCTTCAACTTAAAAATTAAGTGTAAGTGGTGCCATCTGTTGTCGAGTATTTGAACTTCATTCAGAACAACGGTTATTTGGGTCTTATATCAACTCCCGAGCGAAGCCGGGAATCATAGCTAGTATATAATAAAACTAAGTTGATAAAATGTGCGTGCCGATAAAACTTGGAAAAGGAGTCCCGATACCATAAAGGCACTTATATAGTGTGATAGCCCTTTATCCCCCCTCGAACAAGAAAGTTCCCGTTTTACCCTAAAGGGCGTATTTTTAAAGATATAAGGACTCTTCCAACCCTTCAACTTGGAAATTAAGTGTAGTGGCGCCATCTGTTGTCGGGTATTTGAACTTCATTCAGAACAACGGTTATTTGGGTCTCATATCAACTCCCGAGCGAAGCCGGGAATCATAGCTAGTTAAGCATAAAAATGCAAAACTTTGTCTCAATTAAACCAACCCTGTATCTCTTACCGTTTCCAGATCCTAATGGTGTTCCTTGAATTTGTAACACCCTGTATACCAGATGATTTTGGCGAAAAGAAGGTTTTTTTTTATTATTTTAGACCTTGAAAAAAGTTTATTTTTTAATTTACCCTCTACTCCCTCTCTTAAAAAAAAAAATTCGAAGTATCAAAGCAAATCTTATTTGTTCTATTTTTCGTGAACTTGATAAAATTATAACGACAAATTTCAACATCTAAATTTTGCAAAATTGTCTATATTTTTCAAAAAACTACAGTCAGATAATTTTTTGTTTGAAGATCTTTTGGCGAAATTTAAAATTTGAGGATTAAAATTTGTAGAAAATATATTAGCTTTGTGTGGAAGAAATATATCATATTAAGAAGACAAAAATATATATTGTTACAGACTTTCAAAAATGGGTTCAGGTTATAGAATTTTAGTAGAGTTAGGATCATTTAATTTAGTTTGTTAATTTATTTTAAATATTTTACCTTAATTTGTCCAAGTTCTTTTATCGCTTTCGAAGGTTTCCGAAACGCCCGAATTATCATTGAGAACTTTTATGCCATCCTGTAATATGGAATTTTCACGATATTTCTCGAAGATTCTAGATCATTTTTACTCTTCCACCATACTATAAAGGTGACAGGAAACCTCCGATCAATTAGTATAGATTCGACTTTTGTACTGTAAACTTCAAGACATTGACAAGTGAAGATTTTGTCGTTGTTGTAACCATAGTTACGTTCCATTGTTAATAAAGGTATAAAAACGAAGACACGTATTAAATGTTCCGTAACACCTCGTATAAAAACACGTGTCTTCGTTTTTATACCTTTATTAACAATGGAACGTAACTATGGTTACAACAACGACTTGTCAATGTCTCGAAGTTTACAGTACAAAAGTCGAATCTATACTAATTGATCGGAGGTTTCCCGTCACCCTTTATAGTATGGTGGAAGAGTAAAAAATGATCTAGAATCTTCGACAAATATCGTGAAAATTCCATAATACAGGATGGCATAAAAGTTCTCAATGGATAATTCGGGAGTTTTCGGAAACCTTCGAAAGTGATGAAAGAACTTGGAAAAATTATTTAAATAAATTAACAAACTAAATTAAATGATCCTAACTCTCTAAAATTCTATAACCTAAACACATTTTTGAAAGTCTGTAAACAATATAGTCACAAAAATGTAATTTACCATCGAATATATTGTCGTAAGTCTTACCCTTACCTAATGACCTATTTTAGCACCCTGACTTTTTTGATCCCCCTTTTTACCTGATATTTTCTCTTATAAATTTCTTTATTAACAAGATCGACCTTTACTAAACAAATTATTTCAGATCTGGGGTCAGTGATAAGTCAACCACTCTGACCTGCCTTTTGCATTCAACTCAAAAGGTCGCTAACTTCTAATTCGGTAAATTGCAGTCTTTCATTAGCCAGTGGAGTTTTTGCGCCGCTAGCATTATGGTAAATACATGCATTTTGTTGACATTTTAATTTTCGTTAAACAGGACAGTAGTTCTTCCGTCCAACCAACGATTGATTGGTCCAACGGAAAAAAACACCGTATGTGTATATAATAATCCATTTAACATACGGTGTTTTGCCATGCGGTGGTCGAACATGCGCACCTAAAAGCCGTGGCAAAATACAAACACCGCCACCTCGTACCCTCCTTCCGCGGTCTGACCGTGACGCTCATTTAACTACCGTACTCCGAACAGAAAACCGGGACGTCGTTGACAAATTCATTCCGATAATGCGTATAGTCTGTTTGGCGCTTGGTCCGTTTACCCTCGATTTGCTTGCGCAGAAACCCGTTTTTCGTCCATGAAATGTAAATTTTGTTTCGCGCAGGTAATAACATTGGCAATCCATCGAGATCAATGCGGCAGAGTTTTTGTAGAAACTTCGAATAACAAATGAAAAGTACCGTGTGCACCCAGTATACCGGGTGTTTCTACCGTGGACAAGAGAAAGCAAAATTAATAACATAACATAATATAAAGTAATATAAGGTTTTAAGACCCTAAATGACAATTTTATACTACGACAGTTAGTAAAATAATATCAAGATCTGAAGTACTAGACATAAATGAAGAGCAAACGAAAGCAAGGTATGGGTCTAAAAAAATTAAAATAAACTATTTTTATCAACTGTAGTATATATATAATATAAAAGAATAAACAATGATTAGCTCTAAAATTACATATATTTGCAACTACAATGGGTAAAATGGAAAATATTTATTTTATAGTAAAATTTTAAAGCTCGTGTCAAAGTTACAAATATTAATTTAAAAGAATATTATTTAACACAAACTTGGTGCGAAATTTTCTTACTGAATACCACACGTGCTTAAATTATTCCGCGAAATAAATTTAGCACTAGTGGTATTAGAAGTAAAAATTAAATAATAAAAAATCCACGACCGTTAAAAAAATGCTGTTTTTTTATCGTTAACATAAAGTTAAAGTACTTCATTCTGGTACACTACATAAAATGTTTAAAAAAGTAACTTTTTTACCACTTCGAAGCTTTTTTTCACACTTTAAATTGGTATTTTGTTTCAATGCCTACTACAATATACTTAAATATCAATTTATGCAATGTAACAGTAAACGCGACATCAACTAAACCAAACGGTCAAGATACCTTTGATTTTGTCATTATTTCTTTTATTTCATGTGTTACTAGTTTTAAAATTTGACAGATTGCAAATAAATTTAATAAAAATTATTGAAAATTAATAGTAATAATGAATTTGGATGACTAAGAAACTGAAATTATACTGTTTTGGTAACATTTCTACAAAAGTAAGTACATACAATTTTCAAAAATTAAATAATAAATGCATAGTTATAAAGAGGATAATTGTCTCATAAAAAATAAGGAGGTTATGATTTTTTGTTGCAATATAACGGTTGTTTGTCTCCCCGTGGCGCAGGAGACACAGCTTTTTACAGGCTGGTCCAAATCATACCCTAGAAAAATTGTGCCAAAACAACCACATTTAAGACTGCATCAAAATCCGTTGAGTAGTTTTAGAGATCTAAGGAAACATACATACAGACAGAAAAAGGGACTTTATTTTTATTCTATGTAATGATTAGTATTTAGGACGGGCTGGGATTGGAACCCAGCTACGTCGTCGCGCGCCCAAGGAGCCAGCGCTTTAACACACCATCACCCGACTTGGGTGTAAAGTAAATCTACTAGCAAACCTAAAAGGGTGATTCTCCTATGCAAAATATGGAAAAACTTTATACACTGAATATATTCTAAACGTCTTACTTTTTAAACTATAGCTTGTTAAAATTTTAAAGAAAACAACGGTTTTTAGATAGACAGAGCTTTCATGTTCGAAGCCAGAGGTCGCCGGTTCGATTCCCAGCGAGGAAGACATATTTAGGTAGTAGTTATTTAAAAATAACGACCGTGGTGGCACTACCGCGTTGTCTAAAAGGTGCTGGGAAATGCATAACTGCATGTTTCAGTGCTTGGACAACGTTGACGGAACAGGGGGAACAATGGGTTAAACATCTAATAACCCCACACCCACGGTACTCTGGTATTTAAGCATATGCCTTTGTGGGATGTCAAAAGGATAAAAAAATTACAATTAATAAGTTTAGTTAAATAAAACATGTAAAAATGGTATTTTGGAAAATTTTTAAACGGTCGTGGAAAAAATATAGTATGTAACACATGCATAAAGTGTCTTTTTTACTCATGGGATTGGCGCACTCGCCTAACGGCTCGTGCTGTCAAACTTTCCATTCGTAAAAAAGTATCACTTTATGCACTTGTTACATAAATTACTATTTTTAAATTCGATGCCCTAAGTATTTTAAAAACTGTTGCATATTGTAAAAAAATATCGCAAAGCAATTTATTTGAATTTAACGTTATCCACCCAAAACTAGTTGCAACCAAATCGTAACCATAGAAAAAAAATGCCGTGCAATGTCCCATTCACAAACAGTTATAAATTTTGTTTACCGTGTTAACAGACACATCCTCCCTAAAATGTTATAACCTAGATTGTATCGGACACACCTCGAAAAAGGGAGCTAATACTTTTTCGTGCATCGCGACTCACTCTTGTAAAACTTAAAAATAGACCAGCGAGTTATATATAATATCGACGTTTTTTACGAAACTAGGACAGTTTTTTTCTCTAAAACTTTTACCACTTACGTTTTATTATAAATAAATTACATAGTACGCAGTTCCAGACAGTTTTATAATCAAATATGTACAGTATATCCCGAAAAATGGGGAAAATCTATTAAATATGAATACATTAAAAAAACTACGAGTTTGTATAATTTGTTTTTTCTACTACTGTATAAATAAGAAAACTTTGTGGTCCTAGCAACGCGAATGATAACGAAAGAGAACCTTCGTGTTACCTGGTTGCTAAGCGTTGCTAGCTACGAAAGTAATATCTTCAGCGCCTGGACAAAAAGTAAGAGTAAAAAAAAAGAAAATATGCTTGTGGGAAATATTAGGATTAATTTATAAAAAGTAACTAATTTATGACAAAATATTTTAAAAACTAGGTTAGGTATTGACATTAAAAGTAATTGTGCAATTTGAGCAATTAGCAAAAGAAATTGGAGGAATAATACTTGAATTAACAGTTTTTAAATTTGTTGTTAGGGTATCGTTATCACCTTTAAGTACGTTAGTATTCATATTTTTCACTGTTACTTCATTAGAGGAAATATTGGTAGGAATTTCGTGTAAAATCTTCTTTGAAATTTCCACCTTATTACTATAGGATTCAGCAATATATCCCTCCGCAACAGAAGAAGACTTCCAACCTCCATGCCTTTTTAAGTCCAAAATATCGACATCCGAAGCATTGGCAAGGAACGTAGTTGACGTTCTTCTAAAAGAATGGCCAGTGTATCTACTGATGTCTTCAAGCTTCAAACACTTCGCAATTTCTTTAGGTACATTTGAAATAGTGTGCTTTCCAATTACTTGATTAACACATTTACCTCTTCATAACGATACAATAAGCGCTTTTCTAGAGCATTCCTTGGTCTCAGCTTAATATATTCCTGTAGAAATCTGACATAAGTAACTGAGCCTTCATCGTTGGTTACTACAAAGTTTCTTTTAACTTTATTTTTAGACTCCACTATTTTTACTATAGCCACGTCATTTCTTATTTCTACATCACTTAGCTTCATTCTGTATATTTCGTCTGTCCGGTATGCCCCAGCCACTCCCATAATGGCTATTACTTTCATTGCTAAGTAACTTTGATCAGGCGCGTTAAGTAAAAACTTTATGATTTCTTCTTTTTAAAATTTTTTGACTTTTTTGCCTCATAACCATCGTTTTTCCTTTTAATAAAGGCAACTAGTTT
>JACEGR010006865.1:0-55801 GCA_014170235.1 Listronotus bonariensis | reverse complement strand
TACAGGTAGTATTGTATTTAACACGCTTTTATTAGCTTGGGTTGTAACTATCTATCTATGTAACGGAATCTTTGAGTCTAATTTTTACCAACTTCCAGCAATTCAATTTCTTTGAAACTTTGCACACGTATCAAGGACCGATGACAATGTAATAATTTAAAAACAGTATCCCGTTATCCTGATTAGGACCGCCAGGATAAATAAATTCCTTTACAGATCCTCTGTGTCTCTTGACAAAATGGCGAAGGAATTTTTTAGTGAATAAACTGGAGCATTTATTTTTAAAAAACTAATTGATATATCGAACTAAAAAATGAAAAATAAATAATAGTTTAAAAAACTAAAAAACACGCTTTTATATGCAACCGAACTAAAAATTAGAAAATAATTTTTCATTACAAAGAGTTTGTCACCTTAGAATAAAAGCGTGGGGTGCTTAATATATTAAATGTTATAATTATTCTATTTGCAAATATCTATGAGGGAAAAGTTATGAAAAAATAGTAAAATGCACCCCACGCTTTTTACTCTGAAGTGACAAACTCTTTGTAATGAAAAATTATTTTCTAATTTTTAGTTCGGTTGCATATAAAAGCGTGTTTTTAGTTTTTAAACTATTATTTATTTTTAAATATATTTTTTCACGACCGATAAAAAAATGCCGTTTTTTAATCGTTAACATGAAGATAAAATACTTCATTCTAGTACACTACATAAACTGTTAAAAAAGTAACTTTATTTAACACTTCGAAGCTTTTTTTCACACTTTAAATTAGTGTTTTGTTTCAACGCCTACTACAATAAACTTAAATACCAATTTATGCAATGTAACAGTAAACGCGACATTAACTGAAACAAACGGTCAAGTTACCTTTAAGTTCGTCATTATTTCTTTTAGTTCATGTGTCACTAGTTTTAAAATTTGACAGCTTTCAAATAAATTTGATAGAAATTATTGAAAATTGATAGTAATAATAAATTTGGATGACTAAGAAATTAAAAGGAATGAATATATCGGAATATATACTCTTTTAGTATCTATTATTTCTACAAAAAGTAAGTACATACAATTTTCTAATATAAATCATAAGTGCATAGTTATGAAAAGGATAATTATCTTCTAAAAATAAGGAGGCTATGATTTTTTTGTTGCAATAAAATGGCTGTGCTACGGTCGTAGAAAAATACAGTATGTAACAAATGCATAAAGTGTCTTTTTTTACTCATGGGATCCGCACTTGCCTAACGGATCGTGCTGTCAAACTTCCCATTTGTAACAAAAAGTATCACTTTATGCACTTGTTACATAAATTACTATTTTTATGACTTATTGGATGAATGCAAGAAAAAATAAAAAAAGTCATGCTACAACTTGTGTTAAGTTTTTAGTTGTTGTCAAAATGGATTTGGTTAAAAATTCTCCGATGAAGGAAAATGTTCAAAGGCGGTTTTGTAGTGTCTGAACAGGGTGTCCCATTTTGGTTGTCCCTTATGGGAAACTTGGAAACCATAAGAGATATTAAAAATCTGATACCCCATCCTTGAGCTCTTTTTGGAGAAAACATTTATGGTAAAAACAGATCATCGCTATCGCGAAGCGTTTCAGAGATACAGGGTGATTCTCGATTTTTCACTTTTTGAAAAGGCCCTGTAGCTTTGTTGTTATGACAGATAAGAGAAAACTAATTGCACAATATAAAGACACTTTTTCCGTAGAATCCAGTGGCGTAGCCAAAAAATTTTGAGCTGTCATTTTTGACATATGACCCAAACATGTTTTTTTTATTAGGGACACCCTATAAATGATTAGGTAATTAAATTGCTTGTTTTTTCTGATTAAAATATTATATCATAGTAGGTGGTTTAATAAATTTTTACGTCAAATATTGGAAAAATTATGATTTTAAAGACGCATTGCGGCTTCTATCTGTTTTTAAATTGTTTTATATTTTTCTTTAAAAACAATACTGCCATCCCTCAACTCAGGAGACCGTAGAAAAAAAAAAAAAACAAAAAATTAATTAATTTTTTTATTATTTTTTTATTTTTATTTTTATTTTTTTCTACGGAAATGTCTCCTGACCTAATGATGACAGATTCCTTTTAAAACAAAATATAAAACAATTTAAAAACAGATAAAAGCCACAATGCGTCTTTAAAATCATAATTTTTCAATATTTGACGTTAAATTATTAAACCACCTACTATGATATATTATTTTAATCAGAAAAAAACAAGCAATTTAATTACCTAATCATTTATAGGGTGTCCCTAATAAAAAGAACATGTTTGGGTCATATGTCTTAATTAATGCTAAAAATTTTTGGCTACGCCACTGGATTCTACGAAAAAAGTGTCTGTATAATGTGCAATTAGTTTTCTCTTATCTGCAATAACAACAAAGCTACAGGACCTTTTCAAAAAGTGAAAAATCGAGAATCACCCTGTATCTCTGAAACGCTTCGCGATAGCGATGATCTGTTTTTACCATAAATGTTTTCTCCAAAAAGAGCTCGAGGATGGGGTATCAGATTTTTAATATCTCTTATGGTTTCCAAGTTTGCCATAAGGACAACCAAAATGGGACACCCTGTACAGTTCAATGGTAAATAATCAAGAACTAACGTTTAGTGGCTTTATATAAAACCTCTTTGGAAGCTGACTGTTAAACATTATTTGTTTTATTTAAGTTGTTACACAATGTATTGAAAATTTTTAAATTATTCAAGAAAAAGAACAAAATCAATCTGTATAAAAATTGTTTTATTAAAGTCACACTTCCTTATAAAATATAATGACTTAGTACCCAATATATTAAAAACTTAAGAAACATTAAAAAAATACAGTTTTTTCTTAAATAAAATTCGAAAACTTTAGATATCGAGTGCAAAACGAATCGACAATCAAAGGAAGCGCTATTATGTTAAAGACATAAGAAATGACACAATGCGTCATTTCAAGGTACGCTAGTTATCGAGGTGGATTTTTACATTGTTAGAAACCTATGTTAGGTAAATTTTAATGCTAGATCGATGAACATGTGTTACCTCATCCATTTGAAAGTTAAACTGTTTTTTCTACTTGAATATTTTTTATTAAACCAGTGTAAAAAATGTAACAGTAATAAATAACTTATTATACAAGGTGTTACTTAAGTTCGCAACATATGGAGAACTTTTTTATTATTAAATTTACGATAAAAGTTATTATTGATAAACAATTTTGCATGGTCTAAAAACTAAAATGCAATCCTCAGATATAAATGTTTTTCAGTGGTATACGAGATACAGGGTTTTCATTTATATTTAAAAAAAATATCCTGTAAAAAGGTTTCAAACATATTATCTTTAAAGCATATAAAAAGAAATTAACAAAAACTCAGAAAAAATGAAGAGGTAAGGTTCCCTAAATGGGATACCCCGTATATTATCTCACCATTTAAAAGGTATTTAAGAAAAAGTACAAAAATACCACATTTAATATATCTATCTTTAATAGTTTTGGAAATATGTCCATTTAAATCTGGATATAATTTTTATTACATCTACAATTTCACCTTAGTGCTGTAGGTAGGTATAATGGAAATTATATCTACTATCTTTCAGATTTAAGTGGACATATTTTGAAAACTCTTATGGTGGGTTTACATCTGACATTTACTGCATGCTAATTGATGTCAGACAAAAATTCTGGCTAATGTAAACGGTCAAAAATTTATTCTGTTCTATTCTATTTTCGGTCTTTGACTTTTTCACGTAATGTATGCAGCCATCGTCAAATGGTTGTGGTCAAAAATGTATGTCCGATAGAATTATTTTATTGTTTACATTAGCCAGAATTTCTGTCTGACATAAATATCATGCAATAAATGTTGTAGGTAATGCATATTTTTTTACACCATCAGAAAGTAGAGATTCCAACGAAACAAAAAGACCACTGATATTTTTAAAAATGCCGATATTTTGACACTTAAATTTTTGCTTGAAAAAGGGTGTCTTTTCGATATTATGTCAAAATAATGTGTAAAAATGAATATTTTAAATTCAGAAAATTACAGTATATTTGGGACGTACAGACAGGGTGTCTCTAAAAGATGCGGCAAAAAAGCTACCACAGATTCCTGTGGCTAAAATATGACGATCTAACCCAAATTACCTCAGTCAAAAAGTAAATGGTTTCGGAGATACAGGGTGTCAAAAATTCAATCTGGTTTTGGTTTTTATAAATTCATATAAATCTATGTTCTAAATGGCTTAACTTTTAAGATACAGGGTAATAACAAAGCCTACTTTTTTACACTTTACCAACCTGTATCTTAAAAAATAGGTCTTTTAGAACATAGGTTTATCTGAAGTTTTTCTCTGAAAATCACCCTAGGATTTACACTGTAAAGATTAATATCCAATTCTAAAACACCCTGTATAGCTTGACTAGCGTACAGGAAGTGATTTTTTAATCCAAATATCTCAAAAACGGTTGCCTAAATCAACTTTAATCAGGTATTCCTTTTATGTAAAATATGTTGAAAAATAAGAATTTTTCTTTAAAAGTTTCATACAGAATGGTTTAAAAAGGTTATTTTGTTTTAAATTTGTTCAAGATACCGCAGGTGGCGCCCCTTAAAGTTAATAAATAATTGATAGCAAATTCTTATGTCTTACCTTCCAAAACCCCATTTAGCCAAATATTGTGACAATACATCTATTGTAAAGAAAAACCAAAAACTTTGTTATTTGAATTTTTCACATAAATTTCGAGGTTATGTAAAGAAAGTGTAAATACAAAAGTTGTAGATCATTTTATTACCAAAAACTTTGCCATTTAACTTTTTTCATAGGACTTGTAGTTTTCCGTTTATTTTTGTTAAATTGTCTTTGCAATGGGTTTTATCCCACTTTTTTTTTGTTTCAAAACTTATCGACCCTGGTCTATTAGCTTAATAATATTTGAGATTAATAAATATAAAGTGACACAGCGATATGAAAAAATAAATTTCTACAGGGTATTTATTACTTACCTAATTATGAGATGGAAAATAACGGCGAACTAGTATTGATTCCTCTAACGCCTCTCTAACGCATTTTAGTGTGAAGAAACAAAACATAGAGTAATCCAACGTTTAATGAAAACACGCACTATTTGGCAAGAAAAAAGGTTTGTCCATTATAAAACATAATTGCTTTTGTTTATAAGTTAAGTACTTTTACTAAGAAGA
The DNA here is from genome assembly GCA_014170235.1 of Listronotus bonariensis. Classification (NCBI taxonomy): domain Eukaryota; kingdom Metazoa; phylum Arthropoda; class Insecta; order Coleoptera; family Curculionidae; genus Listronotus; species Listronotus bonariensis. Next base: position 50,586 of record JACEGR010006865.1, on the reverse strand, counting down.
ATTATACGCTTTTTTGATTTCTAGGGAACGTTCTCGGTTTACCTGGTAAAAATATTGTAATCAATATTATTTTTAAAAATATGGTTCGCCAAACACAGCACTTTACTGTTAAGTTTTTATAATCCCTATTAAAATACGTGTTGAGAATTCCAAAAATTCCTTTAACAAAATAACGTTAGTTTAAAATGACATTTGTATAGCTTTTCTTTAATATTTGTTAACCTGTTACAAGTGATGTAAAGGGTATTATTACCGAGGTAATTATATCAGTAATTTTTGGTTATATTACGTAATGTTACCGCAAGATCGGTAACATTGGAAATATTGCTTTTTTGCTCTATACTCTACCCAATCAACGCGGCGACAATTTTACTGAAGCTAAAAATTTAATTGCAACAAGTTCATCTATAAAACTGCAAGGCGTCATCCAAAGTATTCTTCACAACTAGATCTTATTATAAAAGCACTCGCACAGTACAAAATTAGAGGTGGTAATATTTTTGGTAATAAATTTATCATATCCAGCGAAATATCTATGTCTGGACCTGGAATTTGCACCAGTTCCAAAATAGGTACATTGGCTGTAGACGTTTTAAATTTACCCTCGTCAACAGCCGCAACCAAAAGAACCTCTATGGATATATTAATTGGCAATGAAAAAACAGACTTACCGCGAAGAAGGCCGGAAAACATATATGAAGTATAAATTATGATATCTATGACTTCAACTAGCTTATGTTACCCATAATTAAGTTCAATTTACTAAATGAAGATCATTCAAATATAGTAGAATTTACTGAGTAAGAAATAAAAAAAGAAGATATTGGTTTTGAAGTTATAGACTTGACTAAATTACCGCAAGAGAAAGAATAATTAGATAACGAGGTTAAGAAGGATGATTTATCATTATGCAATCTATTACGTAGTCTGTTCTGACTCTGACTAGTTTAAAAAACGTTTTTGTTGTTTTACTTATTAGGTCAACTTTATTTGACTTACTAGTTATGGTGGTTTTGTAGATTCTTTAAATGTAAGTATACCTCTTATAATTACATTAGAAAAAAATTGTTAAACGGTTTTATTCTACTAAAAGCTAAAAATAATTTGGTCATTCCTAGCTACCAAATCGCACCAATCTTCTCATTAATCTAGGATATTAATCAGACCAATAATAAAACCGTTGGGCGTAGCGTATCGCGAGTAAATATTATGATAGAAATTTTAAGTGCCCAACAGTTTTATTATTTGTCTGTTTAATACCCCAGATTGATGAGAAGATTGGTGCGATCTGGTAGCTAGGACTTACCGAATTATTTTTTAGCTTTTAGTACAATTAAACCGTTTAACATTTTTTTATATACTTACCAAGTTTATTTTTAAGTTTTTAGTTTTGTTGTTAGTTGATACTTCTTATTCTATTGAGTTCATTTATAATGCCTCACTATAACTAACGGGAACTAACCAACGATTTTATATTGAGGTAGTGAAAAATTGAGTGAAAAATATGTAATTCGTCATTTGGTGGCGGCGGCCATCTTGGATTTTATTTTTTTATAGTAAGCTCTATTTTAATAGATGGTATTTATTTGGGTACACGTCAAAATAAAATTAAAAGTATATTATTTAGGTTTTAAAATTCAATATTTTTCTGTTTTTCTAGGATATTCGGATATTCTGAAAACTTTGAGATTAAATGTCAAAACTACAGAACATATCTTCAAGCTCTATTTTACCATTCAAGTCATTTCATTTGATACCCATATTGAGGTTGCAGTAAAGTAATATGTAATCCGCCATTTTGTATCGGCGGCCATCTTGGATTTACAATAATAAAGAATATATTATATTGTGTTGTCATTAAGATTAAGGGTGTTTACCAAATTTCAGATCGATCGGTCGTCAGGAAAGGGGTCAAATTCCAATTACTAGATTTGACTAAAATAAATACCAAATAAATAATAAATAATAAACAATAAATAACAAACAGGTCAAGTTAGGTAAAACCGTTTAAAAACACGTCTTCCTTTTTTTTTAAATGTTTTACAATGTAGAATGACTATTTCGAAAGAAGCGCAGAATATTTTTAAGAAGTATTCTACACAAAAAAAAATAAAGAAGTTTCAATAGACACGCCCTAATAAGGGAGCTAAGAGAAACAAAGATAGCTTTTGGACAATATTTAAAAAATAATAATAATTTTCTTATTAACAAATAGTTTCAAAATTAAAATTTTCTTTGGCCTAAAATCTCAAACAATTTATTTTTTTAATAATGGTCCCTAAGTAATGGGACAGAATTCAAATGAAAAATTGTGAAGTTAAAATATTGCGATTTAACAAAACTAACCTTAGTTACAATAAGTCTCCATTATTTTTGATATTTGATACGTTTTGAATAGTTTGTAATTATACTCGGTAACTGAGGGTTTTTGACATGAACTATTCATATCTGATGTTAATTTTTAGGTGTTTAAAAAGTTTTATGGATAACGAGTAAATGAGCTTTTTCAGACTTTGGACTTGCTTGTATAATTTAAAATAAATTTTGGTATTTAAGTTTAAGGTACCCCAGCCTTCTTAAAAAGTGTTTCTTATATTTATGCGAACCTAATTATCTATTTTTTTGTAACAATATTTCCTGGAAATAATATGCACTACTATCGAAATATTTTATTAAATTTCTAGCAGTTTTAGGCAAAAGAAAACCAATTTTTTTGCAGAGTAGTTTTTAAGCTAAATAACAAAAATAGAATCGCTTTTTATAGGTACTTCCATGGCTTCTGCTCTGAAGAATTGTCCAGTATTGTTCCTCCACTTACGGTTCCCAACAGAGAAACCCGTGGTTCCGCGCGTATGCATCCCTATACGGTCCAACTGGACAGGCCCCGAACTTCGCACTTTGTTCGTTCTTTTATCCCTAGAGTTTCTAGGTTGTGGAACCTGCTGCCCGCGGAGGTCGTTCCTTCCCCCCAATCTTCAAGTGTTTACGTCCCGTGTCAACAAACTCCCTCTTACATCGCTTAAGACACCCACGGTACGTTAGTATTTAGGCTTTTAGCCTTCGTGGTTTGTCCAAAGATAAAAAAAAAAAAGAAAGACCAGAGAACTTAAACGGCGAATAAATATTTTTATTAAAACTATTTATAGATCTTATAATGGTGAGAAATAAGATGAAAAGCTTGAAGCGATGAAGCGATAAATTACAAAATTTTAATTTCTAACGCAAAATATATTATATTCAGAAAAATAACAATGTATTACGTGCTAGTTTAAAAACAGTTAAAAATTTTAATATAACGGATCCCTTAAATTATTAAATAAAAAAATGGAATCAACAAAAAAATTAAAATAATTAAATATTTATTGGCTCATTATTTTCGCTTAAGGTACATTCATTGTTTTTTGTTTTACAATTTTCTTCGATTCAAATAAAAAATAGATTAAAAATAATTTACTTGAATATATTTAATATAGGTCGAGTGCCTTGAAATTTTATTTCGGTTTTAAATAATTATCACCGTGAGAAAAAAACCATGATTGTTTAGCATAAGTTCACCAATAAAAGTAATAAAAATTAGACCACAGTACTAAGAAAAAAAATTACCAATTAGTTAAAACTTTTCGAAAAACTTTTATTTGACATGTTCTAGAGATCTATTCAATAGTAAAAATACCACTGCGTCATCAGTTCTGTCTCGCTTTCAATTATTGCTCTTTTTGTTGCTCGCACACTAGTTAAACGACGCGTGTAGACGGCGCACATTGGTTCCTTTTAGCGAAAACGTGGAAATAAATCAAAACGCTTCTTAACCCTTATAAATCCAAAACATGTTGTATTTTAAAGTAGACATATCAGACATCAAGGTGGCCATGAAAACAAAAGAATTAATTCGCTTATTTTGGCAGTGTCATGTGTCAAATCTAGGATTGTATGCATGGTTTTCTATTACGTGTGGTGAGTCTCTACTTTTTGGAGAAGTTTTAAATTTAAGTTTTGTTGAAACTGTGAGAGTTACAAAATATTTTTATGATGGATGACGATAACCAAGGTATGTAGTTTTTTTACATATATGATTGTTCGAATCTAATATGCTGGTGTAACTATGTAAATATTTTTAAATATTGTTGCATTTTTTAATTTTTTTGTAAAGTTTTCATGAAAATGCAACTTTTTTTTATGTGTTCCGCCACTTACCCGACTTTGAAAAAATATTATCTGGAAATCCTTGGGTATCTGCTAAAAATCTGTGGATTTAGTTGTTGCTACATTTTGCTCCCTTTTGCTAAATATGTATTTAAATGTTAACGTTTTTTTGCAATCTTTATAAATATTAAGTATTTAGACTACAATTTTGAAAAAAATCTTAGATACATAAATTTTTAACTAAAAAGGCACATTTTTTCAATTTTACATTTTTGTAAGATACCCCTTTACGAGGGGTTAAGTTTACCCTTAAAATTGAAATAGTGAAAGGGGGTCAAGTGGCACCTTGTTTTGAAGATAATTTTAGCACCTTTACAATCGTGCAAATTTTTCTAAATTTCACTTGTTTCGAGACAATTGGTTTTATAAATTAAAATTAAGTAAAACCTAACTTATGTCAATGGGAAAAAATAGGCAGACTTGTACGTAATTTAATTTTCTTTAAAACAAGGTCCTTTTTGTTTTAGATGCAAGCCAAATTAGTTTGTCTTATCGTTGTTTGTTTGAATTGTTTCAAAGTTTCCCTGAAAAAAATTAGACACAAAACTTAAAAGACTACAGAAAATAATTTTGCAAGAATCCGGAAATGAACATTTTTCTGATTCCGAGAAAAACATATTTCAAGATTTTCTTCAAATTTAAAGATAAAATGGGTTGAAGCTAGCCGAAACAAAGATCGTTTTTGCAAAAATATTTAAATTGGCTTAATAATGCTTTAACTTTGAACAAGAAAAAACCTTAAAACGACCTATCGATGGTTCCAGAGGAAGGCCAAAATCGAATTTTATTGACTCAGGTAAAGGAGCAAAAGAGCGTAAACTTTGGAGTTAAGAAGCTTAAATAGTTTGGAAGAACTTACATATGCCACCCAAATGAAGTTCCGAGAAGAAGGAAATGCTTCTGCATCAAAATTAATTAAGGATATTTCAAATAATAATACAAAAGCAAAGGATTATTTAAATGCTATTGAAAATAAAAAAAAGGTCCTTGTAAAATAAGTACTGATGAGGCAGTGTCCTTGATAATTGAAGGAAAATTAAGTAAGCCCCAATATAACCTTATCAGGCAGCAGGCGAAAGAAAAAAATTGTAATATATATCCTTCATACAAGAAAGTATTAGAATCAAAGAAAAGGTGTTATCCTGATGAAATTAAAATTAACTCGGATATTGAAGCTGAAGTACCCCTTCAATCACTGCTACACCATACATGCCAAAGAATTCTTCTCTTACAAGAAGAAGTTTTGCATAGATTAAACATAAATGATGAACATAGTGATGAAATTGAATTGTCTTTAGTATGCAAATGGGGGTGTGATGGGTCTTCGGGACAATCTGAATACAAGCAAAAGTTTGAGACGGTAGATGCTTCGGATGTTGGTGTTTTTTGATTTCGATGGTTCCACTTTACGCAAAGAATGGCAAAAATGAAATAATTGTTTGGCAAAACTTAAGAACATCTTCACCCAGATTTTGTCGACCAATTAAATTATTATTTAAGAAAGAAACTACTGAACTCACCATAAACGAGAAAAAAAACATTGACCTACAAATTGCAAATCTTTCACCTTTTTTTCATATTTTACACAACAAAACTTACCGTGTAATTTTTAAATTACATTTTACCATGATCGATCTTAAGGTCGCTAATGCGCTAACTTCTAATAAATCGGCACAGACATGTTATCTTTGCGGGGCATCTTCCAAAGACTTCAACAATATTGATAAGGTTATTAATAGACCTATTGTAGTCAACAACCTTGAATATGGACTATCCACGTTACATGCCTGGATTCGTTTTTTGAAAGCTTAGTTGATATTTGTAAATGGCAGGCCCGAGGCATCGAAGACAAAAATATTGTAGCAGAGTCAAAAAAACGAATCCAGGCACTATTTCGGTCTCACTGTCGATAAACCAAAGCAGGGTTTCGGTAGTTCAAATGATGGGAATACTGCAAGGAGGTTTTTCGACAATGCCGAAGTAGTAGCCCAAATTACAAAAATTGACTTATCTTTGATTAAAAAATTTCATATCATTTTACAAACGCTTCCTTCTGGTCATAATATTAATGTTACAAAATTTAAATTTTTTTCTTTAGAAACTGCAAAATTATTTGTACAATTGTACCCTTGGTATCCAATGCCAACTACATTGCATAAGGTGCTTATTCATGGTGCTGAAATTATTCAGAACTTCTTGACTCCAATAGGTCAACTCTCTGACGAAGCGCAGGAGGCGAGGAATAAAGATATAAAAAAATTTAGAGAACAGTTTTCAAGAAAAGACAATTTAAGAAGTAGGGATAGATAGCCGGTTCACGGGCCTCCGTCCTCCGGAGGAGCTTATTATCTCGAAATCTCTGACGTCATTCGAAATTTAGGAATCTTGCGCAACGCGTTGTTTAGGGCGTGGCCCCTACTATCTGTCAAACCATAAGTGTCATCTGTCACCTGTCAAATGTCACCTGTCACCTGTCATATGTCAAAAATCACGTGGCTAGGAAAATGGCCGCCATGCGTAGGATACTTGCGCTATGACCATAAATTGATTTGCGCAAACGCGAAAATTCCAAGTCATGCCGTTCGGGCGCTATCAGCTAAAATCGTTATTTAACCTTGATGGTGAGTCATTGGCGCGCGGTTTAAATTTTTTAAAAATAGTATTACGTCATACCTATCGAATAGCGAAAACCGCATGACGCCATCTTTAGCCATAAGGGCGCTACAGCTGTTTAAAATATGGTGAGAGACACCAACCAGCGATTAGGACGGTAACCCCATAGCAAAATTAACCATAGCGGCCTTATTATTTAACTTAGAATAATGAAACTTGAACAAAGAATAGTTGCTAACGGCAAATAATTTCAAGGTCAAACTCGTCACATGATAAGCCTAAACTTCTAAGAATTACGGCCCTCGGCACCTCGCGCCCCCGCTTAAGCCGTCGGTTTAAGCGCAAGGTATAGCAAAACGCATGCGGTGAAAAAATGTTGCGATTCACCGAAGCGCGAGGCCTAGGGCTTAAGCAGAGGTCTTAAGCGCAAACGTATAATCTCATATAATTTAAATCATAATAATTAAATATTAAATAATAAAACACCCTGTATATAATTCACGCGCTCCAACTGCCCAATCACAGCACAGTTGCCAGAAGCCTCGGTAATTACATGGTACTATTTTTGCACGATTAGCGTAGGGATTCATTCTCATACCAACGCTTAACCATCCTGCATAAGCGCATGCGCATAACCATACACAGAGGTGGTACAATTTTAAACCTCCAAAAAGGCTTTATACGGAAATATTAATGCTATTAAAATATTAATTATGATAGTATTAAAAGAAAACAAATTTAGTACGCCTATGGTGACTGACTCATTTTCAAGCTTATCATTACTGGGTATTTTTATATAGCCACCTGCAACGCTTAGATAAGAACGTGAAACATTATGCGAAAAATAGTCGCTAGTCATTCATCAGCCATCGCCTTTACAGAGTAGCGTAGCGACACCAGTCTAGCTTTTTAATTTTTTTGCAAATTTTTGATAGTTTTTGGTGAATTAATACATTAAAACATGTAAGTACCTATTATTTTAAATATTTTTACGTTCTAAAATCATTATTATAGGGTATTAGGTAAAAAATACTTGAAAATATTGAATTATTATATAGAAAAAATCGTTTAGGAGCCCTAGATATGATTCGTGGGGGACGTCAGGCGTGGAGGGACCCGGAGTCCTAAGCGGGAAGCTTTATTGTGTGTTAACTATTTATGCAAATATTTCACGCATCATATAAAAGAATTATTATAGAGAAAACCTGTTTATTGCTTATAAAATAGAATAATTTCGAAAATAAATATAAGTGGGAGTCTTTAGAATGCGAGTATATTATTTAAAAAGAATTGTGGTTATAAAAAATATTAAAATAATTAAAAAATACAGCTAAAAACTACCTAACTGGCCGAATTATGTTTGAATTTATTTAGATTATAGATATTATGGTTCAAATATTTCACGTTTCATATAAAAGAATTATTATAGAGAAAAAACTTGTTTCTTGCTTATAAAATAGAATAATTTCGAAAATAAATATAAGTAGAGGTCTTTAGAATACGGGTGTATTATTTAAAAAAAGAATTGTAGTTATAAAAATATTAAAATAATTAAAAAATACAGCTAAAAACTTTCTAACTAGCCGAACTATGTTTGAATTTATTTAGATTATAGATATTAAGGGCCCAAATATTGATAGTATTGTTTTAATTTTTTAGAAATATGTTCAAGTGTGAATTTTGTAACCGTTCATTCTCCCGAAAAGATAATCTTAAACGCCATGGGGACTGCCGCATAGCAGTAAAAATTTGTGGAAATTGTGGGGCCATTTTCAAGTCGGAGGGGCTCTCCAACGTCATCACCGCGAGAAGCATCCAGCCCCCAAAAGACAAGCTGAAGCCCCACTAGCCATGGCGTCTAAGAAGGCTAGACTTGACCTAACAACTGGTAAGTTTTTATGTTTTATAATTTATTTCTTAACATTTGTAAGCGTAACTGTAATTTTTAAATTATTTTTATGTTTTAAATAAGCGTTCTAAATATTTATTATTTTTACAGAGCCATCGACATCCACCAAACATTGCAGGGTGTGCGACTTGGACATACCCTCGTCCAAATATCAAGGGCATTTGCGCACCCTGCAACATAGGACCAAATGTTGTGTGGAGCAGGAGGAAGCTGGAATCCAGTTAGTTAGAACGTCGTTTAGGAGCCGAATTGCAACATACCGACTAACATCGAAAGAGGACCCCACCAACGTGAAAAGATTTACGGAATCCCATAACTCCAATTTCGTCAAGTTGGTGGGGAAACAAATTGAAAAATTTGAGAACCTTAAGGTCGGTGTGGAGCTTTTCGGCCGCTTCCTCCTGCAGTCAAAGAGGAGGCCGAGGTCAAGTCGTTTAACACGAAATTTCGGGTGGTGAACGGGAACACCGATCTGGAGGAGCTGTTTGCGCAATTTGTAGCCATCGTGGACAAAAAGGCCCTAGAGTTTCAAGAAAAAGATAGTGGTGAGTAACAATTTTAACGAATCATTTATTTACAGCTTTTTAGCATGGTTCCAGACAGCCGACTTCTTATTTACAGGTTTTAACTCGTTTATAACATCATGAATCAGCATTTATTTACAGGTTTTAACTCGCATACAGCTACATGACTCATCATTTATTTGCAGGTTTTAAAATTAGTGATGACTCATTATCATTTGCAGGCTTTAGCTCGCATACAGCTACATGACTCAACATTTATTTGCAGGTTTTAAAATTAGTGATGACTCATTATCATTTACAGGCTTTAGCTCGCATACAGCCACATGACTCAGCATTTATTTGCAGGTTTTAAATCGTTTACGATGACTCATTATCATTTATTTACAGGTTTTAACTCGTTTAAACTTGTATTACAATATTTTTTCTTTTTATAGGTTGGGCCTTGCAACAGCTCCTCCATTTAGACCTCAGTATAAATAAGTACAACCCAATGAAGGCTTCCTCATACATACCGTTGCCTAAAGAGATTGAAGCGAAGAAAGCTGTCCTAAACATCCAAAATCAGGATGATAAATGTTTTATGTGGTCAGTCCTAGCGCACCTACATCCAGTTGATTGGCAACAAACACCTCGCCGCGTGACTCATTATGGGCAGTATGTCAATGAATTGGATTTTACAGGTATGGAATTTCCGTTTAAACTTGTTAATGCACACAAGTTTGAGCAACTCAATAATATTTCTGTCAATGTTTATGGCTTGGAAAAGTTTTCGAAAATGGCAAAAATAGTATTGAAGTTGTTGGTCCGTTGTATTTTACCAAATCTCGAAAACCGACGCATGTCAACTTATTAGTCATTAGTGATGATTATGGAAATCAACATTATTGCCTAATAAGAAACATGTCTAGGTTGATCTCAAGTCAATTATCTAAACACGATCATGCCAAATATTTGTGTGATGGATGTTTAACCTATTTTAGTACCGAAAACGGTCTTAAAGCCCATCAGGCACATGATTGTAACCATGTTGCGGTTAAATTACCAACAACAAATTTGCGCAAGGATAAATATGGTAAAGACGTACCCGAGAATATACTTAAATTTGAAGATTTCGAGAAAAAATTAAAAGTACCTTTTGTTGTTTACGCAGATTTTGAAACCGTTGTAAAACCCATTGAGATAGAGCAAAATGAGCTGAGCCCTGATGAATCGTATACAATTAAAACGCATAAACATATGTCTTACTCTTTCGCCTACTATATTAAATGTGCTTTTGACGACTCTAAATCTGTTTTTAAGACTTATAGGGGTACTGACGCTAGTGAAAAGTTTATAGAGTTGTTGGAGAGCGATTGTAAACGTCTCTACAATGACTTTATAAAAATCACAAAGCCTATGACTCCTCTAACGCCTCAACAACAGATTGAGTTTAATACGGCAACAATTTGTCATATTTGCGAAAAGCCTTTGAATGTAGAAGACGAAAAAGTAAGAGATCATTGTCATTTAACCGGTTCTTATCAGGGGTCCAGCTCACTCTATTTGTAATGTGAATTACAAGGTGCCAAAATTCGTACCGATTTTCTTTTCACAACTTGTCCGGCTTCGATTCCCATCTGTTGATTAAACAGCTGGCTACTGAAGAGGAAAAGTTAGATGTTATTGCCCAAAATAAAGAACGGTATATCTCCTTTACCAAACACGTTTTGGTCGATAGCTTCGAAGTGGAAAAGGTCGTGAACAAAAGGTATTTTTAAAGTTGCGATTTTTGGACAGTTTTCGTTTTATGCCAAGTGGGTTAGATAAATTAAGTCAAAATTTAAAGCCGGAACAGTGTCGCGAAGTTAGGAAGTATTTCCTGACGAAGAAAAATTTCAGTTAATTCGACAGAAGGGCGTCTTTCCATATTCGTATGTGGATGATTTTTCGAAATTAGATGATACCAAACTACCATCGCATAAAGATTTTTATAATGATCTTAAAAAGAGGACATTAGTAAAGATGATTACAAGCGTGCTTGGAATGTGTGGAATTTATTCAAATGCGAAACTTTAGGTCAATATTCAGATGTTTATTTAAAATCCGACGTATTATTACTAGCAGATGTCTTTGAAAATTTCAGAGATGTATGTATGAATGTCTATGGGCTAGATCCAGCCAATTTTTATACAAGTCCGGGTCTGTCTTTTTCTAGCGCTCTTAAATACACTAAAATTGAGCTAGAGCTACTCACAGACATTGATATGATACACTTTCTGAAACGCGGTATTCGCGGAGGAGTCAGTCAGTGTAGCGTTAGAAAAGCATTTGCGAATAATAAATTTATACCTCATTACAACGCTGCTAAACCTACCTCCTACATTATGTATCTGGACGCTACCAATTTATACGGGGCGGCCATGTCTCAATATTTACCAACTGGTGGTTTTAAGTGGTTAGAGGAGGCAGAAATTCAAAATTTTGATTTAAAAAGTATTGCGAAAATTCAAACACCGGGTATATTTTGGAAGTCGATTTAGAGTATCCGGAAGATTTGCATTACCTCCACAACGAACTACCCTTTTGTCCAGAGTCCATCGCTTCGCCATTGTCAAAAAATAAAAATATAACAAAATTAATCCCAAATTTAGAAAATAAAACTAAATATATTATTCATTATCAAAATTTGCGGCAATGTTTAGACCATGGGCTTAAGCTCACCAAAATTCACCGCGTACTAAGTTTCGATCAATCTCCCTGGCTTAAAAATACATTGACTTGAACACGGCAAAAAGAAATCAGCTAAAAATAAGTTTGAAAAGATTTTTTCAAACCTATGAATAATGCCGTGTTCGGAAAACGATGGAAAACGTGGAGAAAAGAGTAGATATAAAACTTGTCACCCACTGGGAAAATGTTGGTAGGAGATTAGGGGCAGAAGCGTTGATCGCGAAACCACATTTAAAAACATGTCACTTTTACCGAAAATCTGGTTTGCAATCCAGATGCAAAAACAAAAAAGTCACATATAATAAACCTATTTATGTAGGTTTTAGTATCTTGGATATTTCCAAAACTATTATGTATGACTTTTGTACGGGTACATTAAGGCTCTAAATATGGCAACAACGCGGTCCTGCTCTACACAGACACTGACTCCTTAATTTTACATGTTGAAACAGAAAATTTCTATGATGACATGCAAGCGAAAACTTGGATAAATTTGACACGTCCAACTCACTCACAGGATAATCCACATAACCTTCCTGTAAACGAATCTATACTTGGCAAAATGAAAGATGAGTATGCAGGAAAAGTTATTTGGGAATTCTTGGAACCGGGGCGAAAGCATATTGCGTAAATGTTGAAGGTCAGTTGACTAAAAAGGCCAAAGGCGTTCCCGACTACGTCACCAAAAATCTCTAACGCTTGAGGATTATAAGCTGGCGGTAGACGTAGAGGGAACACAAATACACTGAGAAATGTCGACTTTCCGCTCACATTTACACGATATGTATGTCGAGCTGAAAAATAAGGTAGCGCTGTCTTACGCGGACGACAAGCGCTACATTATACCCGATTCCGAGTACACGCTTGCTTGGGGTCATCAAGATTTGATATTATACAAAGAACCAACGGAGAGTCCATAAGCAAAAGACTGATCACGGCAGCTTTCTTTATTTTTAATTTCTTTTGGCAGCAGAGCCTTTATTGGGTTTTAGGTTAGGTATTTATTTTTATGTATTTATTGTTAGGTTAGGAAATATTTTTATATGCAATGTTAGAATATTAAGTTTTAGGTTAAGCATCTATTTTTGTATTTATTCTTAGGTTAAGAAATATTTTTTTTTATATACATTTTTAGATTATTAAGTTTTAGGTTATGTATTTATTTTTGTATTTATTGTTAGGTTAAGTATTTATTGTATTTATTTTATATGCATTATATTATTATTATTATTATATTTCTTGTATTTAAGCTTAAGAATAAATTTTATTTACATTGTTAGGTTAAGAACCATTTTTATACACCATTCAAAAATTTTTTAAAATAAATATTCATATATTTTCTACATCTATTGTATTATTTCTAGGTTAAGAAAACAAATATTAAGTTACAAAAAATTTATTGTTTATTTCATACAAGTCATATTTATGAGACACAAAATCTAACAATTCAGGCTTATCTAAATATAACGATTCTCCACTATCCAAATCCGTAATCATCATTCCTTGACTTTCTTCCTCATGCCAATAGTTAATATTGTAAGCACCAATTTTAAAGTCTTGATCTATCCAAGTGTTGTTTACAAGATCCAGCAACTCCAAGAACTCTTCAAACTCCTGATGGGAAAAGGGAAATACAGGTCCCTTCTGATAAGTAAGTACAACTTTATTATTACCATACAAAACTCTTATAGCATCGCCAACATCATAAACTCAGTACAGGGGTGATTCTCTTTAGTAGTCATTTTTTCAAAGACAATCTTGCAAATAATTTTAACATATACTTTTGTCTTGATAAACTTTAATATCTTTTTTAACTTTTTAAGACGACTTAAATGCGAGTCAATTGTAGCGACCGTCTTGCTCATTGGCTGAAGCTAAACTAAAGAAATAAAACACAAAATTATCGATTTTATTCATTTATTGAGGGTAAAAGATTAAATATATAATCATACAATATATAGGCATTCTTAACACTACATGCACAAATATCTAAACTATGATAAGAACAAGAAGTAACATTTTTAGGTAATTTTGGAACATTTGCTACAAATTCTAAATTTACAATAGTAGGTAAATCAAATTTCATTTCTTTTAAATGTCTTAATTAAAAATACTTCTTTAAATGACCCTTAACATAGATGACGTCAACGTCTCGTAGATTCTTGTAAATGATAGAATACAGCTGATCATAATTCCATTCGCCATAGTTGTAATGGATCCCATGATGGTTGCCATACAGATATTTTACTTGCTTCTTTTGATCTTCAGTCAGTTCATGCCACGGTATAAGTGGTTTAAAAAACATAACCAAACATTTGATTTCCATCATAAATTGCTAGTTCTTTTTGCATAAAATTCGGTGTAAAACAGCCTTGAACGTCAACCACGGCGAACTTCATTGCGCAAGAGCTAATCGGTAAATGATTACAAAATGTCGCGCACCTGACCACTTAAGCTTGATATTCCAAGACGCGATCATGTACGATGAGGCAAAAAGGCCCGCGAATCTTGAGAAAAATTTTCCGAACTTTGAAATTCTAATTTAACATCGATCGTGTTACTTTTTAAAGCTTCATTTTGCTTGGAGCAATCGATAACGAAAATAGCTCTGCTGGCAAACTTTGTAAAGTCAATAAGAGGTTCGCTAAACTGCTTGCCTAAGTAGGATTTTGAAATTCCGTATACATCCGATAGACTTCAGTAAATTGTCGGTTTGAAAAATTAAGATTTAGCGCTTCATAAGGATAGAGATTCTGAATTTAAATAGAGCTTGACATCGGTTATGTTTAAATTGTCGAGGTACGTACAATCACTCGTAAAATTATCTTTCCGATTCTTCATAAAAAATACAATGACGTAGCGAGCTCGTTCAGACATTGTTTTAACCGTCCAAATATCCCGTTTCGTAGTTCTTAAAGCCGGTAATTCGTGTAATTCCCAATGGCGGTATGCGATAAATATAGGTTTATTTTTAGCAATATCATCCAAAAGCCTTAATTTTACGGCATCGCTCGGATAAATATGCCTAACTTTCAACTCGACAGTACTAAGTGTTATATTAGCCTTCTCGTAGGAATTTCATTCACGCCTGCAGTCGTGATGTAACAATTATAATCATGTCTTGCGCGAGGAACGAGTTTAAGCTTTTGTTTCCCATGACGACATTTTTATAGTCGGCAAACACGCAAGTAAAAACCGAGCGGAATACGTAGGCTGAATTGCTTAGAAGTTTCATCCAAAGTTTTAAGAGTACCATTAGGCCAATTCCATCCAGCCATATCCAGCGCTTTACTTTTCTTGCTCGTTTAGACCAAAGCATACTCTTAACCATGCTTACAATGCCAGGATCACGAATTCTTTCAATCTCCTTGCCATTAACTTCATAGGTAATCGATTCAAACAGAAAGCTCCCATATTATTGGTTAACGTACAAGTACCTTTCTTGGTAGCGTCTGCTTCTTCTTCGAATTTACCTTCAATGTAAAGCTCTGCACTGCTCATATCGAGAAATACATCTTGCTGATTGATGACAATTTCAATTTCGTCACTATTGTTGAAAGATTTGGCAAACGGATGATAGGTGTGCCACTCTTCTCGAATGACCGATTCATCACTGTGAACTTGTCTGAATATTTGTAGTTTTCCGACATGATAGCGATACTTGGAGCTTAGAGAATGCAAAAATGCTATATTCACAGACGTAAGCGTTCCCTTTGAAGGATCACGGACGAATGAAGTGCCTGACGTAGTGTTACTGCTTAAGTAGTTGTTAAACACTAAAACCATACTGACGTCTAAGTTCTGGCCTGATTACAACTTCTTCGCCGCGAAAATTAACCGGTTTCGAGTCTTGATCCAAAAGTGTAGAGTGTAATATTGTCAATTTTCCTTGCGATTAACCGGTAGAAAAATCAAATTTCTCGGTTCGATATTTATACTGTAACCAGGGTCAACTGTTGGCGTAAATTCGTGCAGCGTATGCGAAGGATTACTTGTATAATAAGCACCCTAAAATAATGTTGCACTCTCGACTCGTATCGAAACAACTTGTATAATATCTACGGGAAGATCCGATTCGTGTAAAGTGTTTGCTTTCAACACTCTAGAAGAAAATCCCAGCAACTTACCAATACTATCTTTTGGTTTAAAATTTATTTCGTAAACACTCTTCAATCCGCACTTTAACGTATTATTGTTTGGTTTTATTAACAACACTCGATTTTTCTCTTCTTTCGTAGCGGTCCTCGGAATCAAGAAGATGCTGCTGCAAATAATTGTTAATATCTTCCAACTCGTATGAACCAGTGGGAATTTCCAGCGACCTTTCCTGCTTTTGCTGATCGGTGTAATAGAGTTTATTTTTACCCGGTTCGATATTCGGAATAGAATTCCAAGTATTTAGCGAAATGAGCGCTAACGAATAATCGTTTTCTGAATCAAGCCCTAATGGGTGGTGTGTAAAGACTGCCTCAAGAGAATGAGAACGACCTTTCAACGTGAACGTCACAGAGACATGACTGACGTCAGCGACAGCTACACTCTTGTTTTATAGTTTTTATTGTAAAGAAATGCTAAAAGTCAAATGGCCACAATTTGTTGTATCATAATTTTGATACTGATCATAGTTGAAGTATATTTTACACTTTTTAACATATTTAACAAACTCCTTTGGCGGTTTTAAATTGCCAAAACTATCAGAAATAAATAACTTTGTCACCATCTTTCTTGTAAGCCACCAATGCGGTACCGACACCTATGTTTCGATCTAAATTAATTACGCCACACTCTTTGCGTTTAGGTGATTTTGCTAGAGTATCATCGCATAAAAACGCCTCCTAAAATTTGGTATTTTTAACAACGAAGAATAATGTTTAATATCATGATCGGTTAGCGGTCCATCAGGACAGCTTTATTGGTAGTTTTTTGGCATCTTTTCAGTCATAAACCAAGTCCCTGTTTATATTTCTTTTCAAATAGAGACCACTGTCCTTTTTGCCCAGTGCTATCGCCTCCATTGTTTCGCGAAGTTATGCCGTTGCGACCTCCTTTTAACTTGGCACGCAGCATTCTTACGTTGTTTACTTACATCATTGCGCCTGCAGCGCCACCGCTAAGTGCTCCAAGAGCGCTAAGTCCTGGAATATCGGGATTAAAGGAAGAATACCGCCAATTTTAGGCTACAGGTATTACTCTTGGTATACGGATTTTTCTACGTCCTCCAAGACTTTTACCGATAATCGTGCAGCTTTCAACACTTTGCTATAATTTTTGACGCCTTCACCAATATGTTTAAACTGTTTTTTAATCTTTCTAACGCACGAGGAAAACGGCTTTTTGCAACCTCCTGCACCAATCTTACGTTTTACCTTCATAGCGTTAGTTACGAGACCAAGCCGCACTCTTTTCGCCCAAACTAGAATCTTTTGCCTTTACTCGATCCCAAGCTCTATACTCTAATTTCCTATCGGCTAAATGTCTTTGAGTTAAATCTTTGCTTTGCGCGTAGGAAATATCGTGATCGCGGCAATGACTATCAAGCTTATTTATTGGCGGATCACCTCGAGCTAATCTTTCTGCAAGTTTTGTGCCTGGACCACAATATGAATAACCTGGCAAATGAAGTTCGACTGGCAGCTTGTTAATGACTGTATTTAAGACACCTGCACCCTTCAACGTTCTCATTACAACTAAAGTCATCCGAGGGTGTGGACTACTTTTATAGTCATGCGCAAAGAGAAACAAAAGATTGGTATTAATATCGGTAATTTTGATTTACGTTTAAAAAACCAAACACTCGTCATGGTCGTCTTTTCCCCAATACGATAAGAGCTTTAATATGCGGACCTAGTAATTGTGGAAAAACCAATGTTTTGCTAAGCCTCTTGATAGATGAAAACGGGCTAAAATTTCAACACGTGTATGTTTATTCGGAAATCATTACTCGCAGGAAAAATACATGTTTTACACGCGGCTCTAAACCGGATTGTTGGTGTAAAATTTTTTCGGATTCAGCGAGAACGATGACGTCATCGATCCGGCGCTTGCTAAACCCCACTCTATATTCATTTTCGACGATGTTGCTTGTGAAAACAGGATAAAATAAGAAATTATTTTTGTATGGGTCGTCATAGTGAAGTTGATTCTTTTATTTGTGTCAGACTTATTCGAAAATACCTAAACAACTAGTGCGTGATAATGCCAATATGCTTGTGTTATTCAAACAAGATGATACCAACTTGAAACATATTTACGATGATCATGTTACAACAGATATGTCGTTCGACAAGTTTAAACAGGTTTGCAGTGAGTGTTGGCGAGAAAATTATGGTTTCTTAGTCATTGTTAAAGATTGTGATTTAGTTAAAGGAAGATATCGCAATAAATTCGACACCTTTATAATACCCTAACATGTGAGAGAGTCAGTTAGTATAACTGGTGACGTCATAGGATACAGACCGGTTTCTCAACCATGGATCTGAACAAGTTAGACAAGGATGTAAAGCGTAAAATAATTGAAGCTTCCAATAGTATTCGAAAAAAGTATCTGGCACTAAAGTTGGAGAGAAACGAAGAAGATGAGGCGCTTAATAAGTTTTTAAAACCAATTACCGAGCCGCTTAATAAACTAGCAGTAGTTAAACGCAAGAGTCCTAAAACTTTGCTTAAACCTGAAGTCAAGAGAATAAAATTTGAAAAAGAAGAAGAAGAAGAAACTAAACCATCAACCGCGTTTCAACCAGAATATGTGGTTGCCGAAAAGATGAGTGAAAGCGATGACGATGAGGTGTTTCGCAGCAGCAGCAGCAGCAACAACGCTCCTTTACAGACGAATTGAATAATACTCTGATGGAAAACCCCGAGTTATATGAAGAGTTTATAGAACAATATCCAAAAATTGCTCGAGATTATGTTCATCTATTTTGGACGCGTAATTCAGCTATAGATAATACATATGGATTAACTTATGATGACACAACCGATAAGTGGATGTTGGGTTCAAAGCCGTTTTCTTTCATGAAAAATGGCGATATTAAGATCGATAATACCATTTATCAGGGAACTCCCGGTCTTTACGATTTTTGTTTTTAAAAGAACAAGATCCTCGTAATCAGAAACCAGAAGATAGAGAGAATTTTCGCCGGATATTAGAGCAAACTAATGTTCATAGAAAAACTTTGATCCTTCCGGGCAACTAAGAGGAAATAAAGGTTTTAAATATACTAAAGTTATTCAACCATTACTTTCGGCTTCTAGTCAGGCTTCTATACTTAAACGTAAATCTTCCACGCCTACTCAATCGAACGTATCTAAAAGTACCACCGCAAGGTCTGCAAAGTCTACTTCTTCGTCAAAAAGAGGCTCAGCTTTAATGGAATATACGGAAAAACCTAAAGAGTTTATCTTTTACAATGATGTAAATGAGTTGGTAGAGCGTTTGAAAAAGTTAGAAGCCGCTAAACAGATTGGCAATAATAATACCTCGAATGAAATTACCAATATTTTGGGAGAGCTTAATCGACTTGGTGTTATTGAGTTTTATTAGAGAACACTTAACTAATTCTTTAGTATAGCTTGAACCATGGACAAGTTCGGACGTTCTCTGCCTACCTCTTCGCTTCAAAAAGAGGTTAAATTTATGCAAAATCCTACCACTTTAACTTTAACAAAAGATGGTGATTATAATGTTAGAGATCATAGACTTTGTAATGTGAAACAGCCTACGGAAGATAGTGATGCTTCCACAAAAAGTTATGTTGATTATGTGGCTGAACAACAACTTCGTGACTTTATAAAAACTTTAAATGTACATGTGGAAAAACTGGAGAAAGAGGTTACTATGACCAACCAGAGAATCGATAAAGTGTTGGATAATGAAATCTTGTTTCAAGGTGAATTTACAGCTTTAAAGAAGAACATTACTATGTTACAAAATGATCTTTTATCGCACCAAGCACACATAAATAGTTTTAAATCGTCATTTGAGAAGCTTGAGACCAGCTTGAAGAACTATACGGATAGTTTAACTAAAACCACTCTTAAATCCGTGAGGGATGAAGTTGAGAGTCTTAAGAAAGAGAAGGCTGTTGAGCTGATAGTACTTTATTCAAAACTTGAAAAACTTGACCAAGCTCACGCTAAAGATGTAGCGAATCTCATAACTGTCACTAGCAACCGTAGAAATAAGGATTTGCAAGAGATTAAGAAGATTAATGATGAAATAGTGAAAATGAAGAAGAATATTGAAACGTTGGGCATGGATAGTGGTAGTGATATTAATTTTGATGATGGTATATTAACAATTACTAATATAAAACCGTCTGTTAAGAAGTAATTAAGGTAGTCATGTCGAAGGCGCGAGAACAAGTGGTTAGAGAGTTGCATAAACCTGCTAGAACCAAATTTAATCGCCGAAGATTTATTCAATATGGACTAGATGATACTTTTGCTTCTGATTTGGCGCAGCTCGATCAGTACGCTCGTGAGAACAAAGGATTTAAATATATACTTGTTGTAATTGACTGTTTTTCCAAATTTCTATGGACCCGACCGATAAAGTCGAAATCCGCTCAAGATGTTGCCAAGGCAATGGAAAATATCCTCAAACAATCTAAAAGAATACCGAAAAAATTGGTTACAGACAACGGTAAAGAATACTACAATAGCAGTTTTCAAGGCCTTATGAAAAAACATGGAATCCAACACTATAGCACTTTTAGCATTTTAAAAGCATCCATTGCTGAACGCGTTATTCGTACCATAAAAGAAAAGTTATTTAGATTGTTTACGTTAAATGGTAATCATAAGTGGATCGATTTACTGCAAAAGTTACCAGTGATTATAATAATACAAGACATCGTACTATTAAAATGAAACCTAAAGATGTTAGCAAAGAAAACGAGCAACAACTCCTTAAGTCCGTTTACAGTCATATCAAGATTGCTGCTAAACAAAAATTCAAAGTTGGAGACATTGTACGCATCAGTAAATCTAAACATGTTTTTGAAAAGGGCTATGTGCCTAATTGGACGACGGAATTGTTTAAAATTATCAAAGTTACAATTACGAATCCAACAACATATTTGCTGGAAGATATGCGAGGACACCCTATAAGTGGCGGTTTTTATGAACATGAATTGCAAAAACTAAGCAGCCAGATGTTTTTCTTATCGAACAAGTGTTGCGTAAAAAGGCAATAAAATGTATGTTAAATGGCTTGGTCTTGATAAGAGTCACAACAGCTCGGTTGATATCTCCAAGGATGTGGTTTAGACAGGAAACGCCTTATCAGTTATTTTAATGAACAACAGGATGTTTGCGGTTAAAAACAGGATGCAGGTGCAGTTAACAACAGGAAATGACTTTACCATTAAACAGGATGTTTGCGAATAACAAGTCTCAACCTGTTAATACGCGTTTCTGATTGGTCGAGCTTGTTTCTAAGTAAGCCTTAAAAGGCTTCCAGCTTTGTTAATCTAGTTAGTTGTGAAATAAAATTTGTCAAGATGTGTGGTGATTCTTACAAACTTCAAGTCACCTACGGAGAATCCTTGATTCCTGATGAAGCGATACGTTCTTATATCTCTGATGCTGGTTGGGTATACCGATTTTATAGTATAGAACAGGATCCTGGTTATGAGATGGAAGATGAATTACAAAGCGATCGTTCTCAATTTGCTCCTATAATTTACCTATATCTTATTGGAAGACCGCGTTTGTTTGAGCGATGGGTGAAAAAGATTTTGAAGAAAAACTTTTTGACAAGAGATCGAAGAGCAGGGAATTTTCCGCTTCCTGTAACACCACCAGTTGGAGAACAGAATCCTGAATTTTTTCGTAAACTTGAAATTGCGTTAAGTGCCTACTTAGCATTAAAAATTAAAGATGTGAAACGTAGAAGTAAACCTCTCAAGATTGGAGTTCATCCCGAGTTTAAGAAACTAAAGAATTATCTATCTTTTAGAGGTATAGAGTATGAAGATCTTCCTCCATTTATGTTGTTAAAAGTTCCTCCTCTTCGCGAAAGAAAAAACAATCAATCATTAGAAAATACTTCAGTTTAAGTACAGCTACGTTCGTGTTAGGCTCCTGTTACGTTCCTGTTGGGTTCTTACAATGCCGTTCTGTAATCAGTGTAATCAAGAATTTTCATTAAATAGTAGACACAATCATACTCGAAGACATAAAGAAAACTGTTATCAAGACATTAGCGAAGATGTTAAACTAGTGGGAACAGCTTTTAAGAACCGCATGAAGGTGTATCATCTATTTAACCCTACCCAAAACACCGATGTTAAGCTGTTTTTAGTCGCTCTAGCAGATAAAATTAAAAAATTACTAAGTAATTGTTTGGAGGAGCGTCCACGAATCAAAGTGAATATGTCGCTTTATGGTAGCTATGTATTGTCCTCGACTGGAGATGTGGAAATTAAATCCTTCAATTCTCGTTATACTATCGTTGACCAATATGCCTCTTTGGATTCTATTATCAGCGATTTTCAAGCCATCCTAATTGCAAAAGCTTCTGAATTCTCCGAGAGAGGGAGCGGCTGGGCACTATCCAAGCTTTTGTTTCTAGAACTTAACATTAACGCCTTGAGGAGTGGGGGAAATTTGGTTTAATAGTTAGAAACTTGCTCTCTCTGACTTTAGTTGAACTACAGCAATGGCTAGTGATTGTTCGTCAAACATGTCTACCGAATCTACGTACTGGAAATATGTGGACGAAATGGTGTCAAGAAGCAGACAAGAAATTAAGTCAGAAGCTAGGTTTTTGGCTGAATCGTGCATAAAAGTTCGTCATTTTAACATTACAACTGGACTCAGTGTTTCCAGAGGTCTAATTCCGAGTGTAAAATTAACTAATACACTCTTTAGCCTGCCAGAAGATCAGATTAGCATCTCCCTAAGTTATGATGATTGGTGTGAATTCCTAACTACTGCTGTTAAAATGGTTGCTCGTGACGAAAGCGATGTAGTAGAAAATTTTTTATCCGAAAACTTTACCATTTGGACGGCATCCTTGCTGAAAGAACGAACCATTGGACTTAAAAGCAAAGAAACTAGTGTTGCTGTGTGTTTTAGCACTTTAGATATTAATGCATTTATGGCTGTAAAAGATCTTATTGATTATAGAATAACATTGTTACATAACCTAGATTTTAGATCGTTTTATGATGATGTTTTATCAGATGTTGCATCATATGTTGACTATAATGATATGAATATTCTTAATGAAATTTATACTCTTTGTAAGTTAAATTTAGATGAACGTGAATATTATTTAATTGAATTTATATACTTGTATCCTAATAAAGTCTGCGAAGACTTTCAAAAAATTGCTTCCTTAATAAATGAATAAATAAAGATTTTTCTTGTTTTATTTCTCACTTTAGTTAGAACCCTCAAGCTAGAAACATGTGTCTCGACGATGGCTGTTATCCGCTACAAAACATGTATTCTAAAAATACTCGTTTCGATTACGAGCATCGATTACTATCCTTTGAAAATTGGTCTACATCAGTTAATCCAAAAGATTTGGCTTCCGCTGGGTTTTATTATACAGGGCAGTCTGACGTAGTAAAATGTGTAATTTGTCACGTAGAATTATATAATTGGAAAGAAGGTGATGATCCGCTTGCAGACCACTATAGAGAAAATTCATCCTGTAAGCTAGCTCGGATTTTATGGATTTGTCGAAATTTTGAACAGGAGCGAAAGGTTGTTGCAGTTAGGTCTAATAATTCAAATTATAAACAGACGTTAATTAATTTTTTCATAGTTGGCATGATTTGTTTATATCTCATGAGTCACTATGAAGATATTATAATCTTTCTGCAACAGCATTTTAGCTCATTCAAGTTTCAGTCATGGCTCTGTTAAGTTCGTCATACGTCGTATTAGTAGCTTTAGTGCAAAATGTTTTTTACATTTATGCGCCTTATAATGCTCCAACAGCTTCGATAATGTTAGAAACCAAGGATTTTCCTTCAAATAATTCATGGCTTTCACTACAATATGAGATAATAGACAGGAACCACGTAGGCGTTTTCAAGACACTTGTACCAGCATCAGCCCAAAAATATCTCCGATACAAGGTTAAATTCCATTATAGAGATCATACTTTTGGTGAAACGGAATGGAAAACATTGATAAGTGAACCATGTGACAACGTAACCACTACAGAGGATCCAACAGTTGCCAAGCATCCAAATGAAAATTATTATAACAGTTTAATTATTTTTATTGCTGTAGCTTGTAGTGTATTACTAACTAAACTTGTGTATAAAATTGCTAAAAGTCAATGTACAATGTGGCTTAAATAAATTTAATTTATTATATACAATGTGTTTTATTATTTAATATTATATAAATTATATGAGATTATGCGTCTGCGCTTAAGCCTACCGCTTAAGCCCCAGGCCCCTCGTTTAAGCCGCGAGCCGTTCGGCGAACCGCCCCGAGAGCCGTTTGGTGAACCGCCACCCGTTCGGCGGACCGCCCCGAGAGCCGTTCGGCGAACCGCCACCCGTTCGGCGAACCGCCCCGAGAGCCGTTCGGCGAACCGCCACCCGTTCGGCGAACCGCCCCGAGAGCCGTTCGGCGAACCGCCACCCGTTCAGCGAACCGCCCCGAGAGCCGTTCGGCGAACCGCCACCCGTTCAGCGAACCGCCCCGAGAGCCGTTCGGCGAACCGCCACCCGTTCAGCGAACCGCCCCGAGAGCCGTTCGGCGAACCGCGACCCGTTCGGCGAGCCACCCTGAAAGCCGTTCGGCGAATCGCGTCATTTTTTCACCGCATGCGTTTTGCTATGCCTTGCGCTTAAACCAACGGCTTAAGCGGGGGCGCGGGTGCCGGGGGCCGTAATTCTTAGAAGTTTAGGCTTATCATGTGACAAGTTTGACCTTGAAATTATTTGCCGTTAGCAACTATTCTTTGTTCAAGTTTCATTATTCTAAGTTAAATAATAAGGCCGCTATGGTTAATTTTGCTATGGGGTTACCGTCCTAATCGCTGGTTGGTGTCTCTCACCATATTTTAAACAGCTGTAGGGCCCTTATGGCTAAAGATGGCGTCATGCGGTTTTCGCTATTCGATAGGTATGACGTAATACTATTTTTAAAAAATTTAAACCGCGCGCCAATGACTCACCATCAAGGTTAAATAACGATTTTAGCCGATAGCGCCCGAACGGCATGACTTGGAATTTTTGCGTTTGCGCAAATCAATTTATGGTCATAGCGCAAGTATCCTACGCATGGCGGCCATTTTCTAAGTCACGTGATTTTTGACATATGACAGGTGACAGGTGACATTTGACAGGTGACAGATGACACTTATGGTTTGACAGATAGTAGGGACCACGCCCTAAACAACGCGTTGCGCAAGATTCCTAAATTTCGAATGACGTCAGAGATCTTGAGATAATAAGCTCCGCCGGCGGACGGTGGATGGTGAAACCCTCTTCTCTCCCTACTAAGAGATATCTTTAATCGCCTCCTCGCTTTTTCAGACCCTTATATTTCTAGTCTACGAAAAATACCCCGCAAAAATAATAAAGCCCTGTCTGCTGAGGCGCTAAATTTATTGGAATCTTATAAAATTTCTGATGAGAGTTCTGATTCAGAATCAGATTAAAATTACACAATAAGTAATTATTATAGGTATTCTGTGTATTTTTTCCTAATTGTTGTTGTTGAGTGTAGTAGTTTCTTGTTATATATTTCCTTATTCTGACTATAAGTTATCGTTAAAAATAAGAGAAAATAATTAAAAAAATTTATGTAGTATTATTCCGTTTGTAAATTATTGAATTATACTTATAAAAATTTTTGTTAATACACCTTCCTTATGTTCAGATATATTTTTTTAAATGCATACCTATACATATAAAAGTTTGTAAATATTTTTACTTTCCTTACTTTGTAATACTAAAACATTCAATTTTTAGCCATTATTTCGCAATTAAAATTATTTAAAATACAAACATTTTAATTTTCTAGGGGAAAGGGGTCGGGCTAGGTAGGGGGAGGGCTCCTAAGTAAATTTATTGTGATAGTACGTGGCATGACTTTCTTTCATTACAAAAATTCGGATAAACGGAGTTTTATACATTTAATATATAATATTCACATTTTTTACTATGTCAACGCGTACAAAGTGGCGGTTTTTTTTTGCAAATCATTGACTTAACATTAAACATAAAGTAAATGTGTCAAAAATTCATGTTCCACCATTTTTTTTATTATTTGCCTTGAAAACATTTTTTTCCACATTTTCTCCAAAAGGAACCAATGTGCGGCGATACTTGATTGCCGTCCTTACTTGTATGACGCTTGTGGCACTATTGAATAGATCTTTACAACATTTTTATCTACAAAATTTCATTAATACTTATAACTAGAGAAAAAATTACCAAAACTTTAATTAAAGTACTGTTTGACAAAGAAGGTAAAAAAGTAATAAATAAGTTTCAAAAAATAAATAATATAAACGGTTTTATTGTACTAAGAGTCAAAAAATAATTCGGTAAGTCCTAGCTTCCAGATCGCACCAATCTTCTTATCAATCCAGGGTACCTATTGATCAGACAAATAATAAAATCGTGTAGCGTATTCAGAGTAAATATTACGATAGAAATTTCACGTGCAAGATCAGGAAGGGGGTCGAATTTAAATTACAATTTTTTTATTGCATTGCATTGCAAGTATTGCCAGTTTTTATTTTTAGTAAAATTTTATTAAATCAGTAGAGATCAATTCAATAGTAAAACTTCCACAAGCGTCATTCAAGTAAGGACGGCAATCAACTATCGCTGTCTAAACGAGTCGTTTAAATAGTGTGCGAGTAACAAAAACGAGAATAATTGAAAGTGAGATAGAAATGATGACCGCCTGGCAATTTCTTTATTGACGTTTCGGTCAATACAATCTCTGTCCGTTTTCAAGTGTAAACTAATCTAATTCCTAAAGCTACTGAGTTTATATACAGTGGAGAAGACCATTTACCCGTAAGGGAGTTGGGTGCTGTCAAGCGTGAGGTTATTCATACAGGACGCCAGCATCGGTGCGCTTTAAGAGTGGTTTCCAAATGTCTGGTTTTTCCACGCTTGGTTTACTAAAAATAATATTGTTGTTCTCAATAAAGACAGTTTTTTTGAATTTGCGCTTTTTCCAATGTGGTTCCCTGTAAACAACTATGAGCTTTTGGCCACTTGATGTTATGGTGTTCAGACCAAACATGGTCAGCGATCCCAGATTTTGATGTTTCGTCCGTTTGTGTATCAAAATCTGGGATCGCTGACCATGTTTGGTCTGAACATCATAACATCAAGTGGTCAGAAAGCACGGGTTGTTCACAGGGAACCACACAGGAAAAAGCTCAAATTCAAGAAAGCTGTCTTTATTGAGAACAATATTATTTTCGCTAACCAAAGGAAGGTCTCTGACTGAATATTATTACTGGTGATGAGTTTCCGCTGGGAGCATTTGACACATTTATTAAACACTTTTTTAGTCAAATTTGTTTGACTAGATATAAACGTTAATAAATCATGTATTTGTTGTTACTATTACATAAGTGCCAATAGAAAGTTAAAACACTTAATTTTAAAAACAAAAAAAAATGTCCCAACGTTTATTGTAGGATCCAGGAAAAATAATATGCAGCTTATCGGATTTTTTTCTGAAAAACTAAGCAAGTTACGCAAAAATATTTAGAAACTTAAAAGTTGTATTTTTGGATGTTATATATAATCCGGAAAAAATATAAAAGTTGCAAGAAAAGTCAGTGGCGTGCATTTTTTGTTAATAATATTGGCTAAAATAGAAAAATTAAAATTAGTTTAGTGCTAAATTAACTTCCCAACTTAAAATATACCACTGCCAAATTTTAATAATATCGGATTTTTAAAGTTTAACACCCTGTATGTTAGAAACAATGCATTTCCGGACCTATGTTTATAGAAACTTTTTTCATAAAATTGGTTTAAAAATCCGCCCTTAAATTTTCTTACCGCAATTAGAAAACAGTTTGTATACAACTGCAAGTAAACAAATTTAAATATATGACATGGCAAATATGCCATTACGAGATCCCAGGGCCAATTTTACCATAGCGATTGCAAACGAAGTCCAAACTGGAGACCACCCGTCCAGCTTTATATTCTTTACTTATTTCTTTAATTCCTGAGAATTTTAAATTTTGGCACTTAAATCAATTGGCACTTCCACTCTTGAACCTATAACAATAATTAAGCTTACATAATTCTACCGTGCAAAGGTAAAAGAGTCTATTCGCAAAAATACAGTTTTGAGAAAATTGACATTTTGTGTCCTATCCATTTTGATAATAGAATCTTCCAGTCAACGTCTTACCTTTGAAACCGCCACTAGAAACACTTTTAAAATATCAAAATGTAAAACTTTTTTGCACATTAAATCAATGTAAAAAAATAAAATGGCCAATTTTGCGATTAGACTTTTTGAAGATATGTTCTGTAGTTTGGCGGATTCATTTAATGGATGGTACTTCTTTGATTGTGTAGCATCAATTTCAGTTAATTTAAATAACACTTGACAAATTTATAATATGTTAAAGAAACATAAAAACTTTTTACAGATAATGAAAGATTTAAACTGACACCTCACAACAGTAAAACACCACATTTTTACGGAGTACCAAAAATACATAAACCCAATATACCTTTACGTCCTATAGTAAGTTGTATAAACTCACCTACACATCCATTAGCAAAATTTTTACTTACCATTTTAGATCCTTTGGTAAACAACACTGATACATACATTAAAAATTCTAAACATTTCTTAGAGAAATTATCAAACATAGATATTGATCCAAATAATACACTGGTAAGTTTTGATGTTGTTAGTTTATTCACAAATGTCCCAGTGAATAAAACATTAAATATTGTTAGAAATAAATTAGAAAATGATGTCCATCTTGGCGAAAGAACAAAATTAAGCATAAACACTATTCTTGAGCTTTTAACTTTTTGTGTCAAAACAACATATTTTCAATATAACACTGACTTTTATAAACAAACCTCTGGCATGGCTATGGGTTCACCTTTATCACCTTTATTAAGTAATATTTTTATGGAAAATTTTGAATCAAATTTTGTAGAAAATTATCAATATAAACCTTTAGTTTGGTGGAGATATATAGATGACATTTTTTCTATATACCAACATGACGAACACTGTTTAAATAATTTTTTAACACACATTAATACACAAGAACCAACAATTAAGTTTACGTTAGAAAAAGAAAACAACTCACAACTACCATTTCTTGACATTTTAATAAAAAAGATTTAAACAATTTTGAAACAAAAATCTACAGAAAACCTACACATACAAATAGATACTTAAATTTTAACTCAAATCACCCAATAATGGTTAAAAAGGGAGTTGTAAAAGTCTATTTGATAGAATTAAAGTCATTTGTTCTAATCAAAATATAAATATTGAAAAAGATTATTTAAAAAATATTTTAATTCAAAATAATTATCCTCTTGATTTTATAAATAATTGTTTCCTTGAATTTGAAACTCCAGTTATAAGACAAAATCAAAATAGACCTATTACAAATTTATTTTTACCATACATTCCCGGACTATCAAATAAAATTCAACGAATAGGGCATAAATTTAATATTCGCACAATCTTTAAAACACAAAACACAATCAGATCTCAATTAACAAAAACAAAACCATACAACTTAAATGAAAATACAAAAAATGTCATTTATAAAATACCTTGCGAATGCAATAAGTTTTATATAGGTGAAACTTGTAGACCATTAGCCAAACGCATAAAAGAACACAGATCATACATTAAAAACACAGAATTTCATAAATCAAAAATCTGCCAACACGCATTTGATAACAATCATAGAATAAACTGGGATGCTTCGAGCATTTTAGCAAAGGAAACTTGTTCTAAAAAACGCAAAATCAAAGAAAGTGCGTATATATTATTAAATAAAGATAATTGTGTAGCATCAATTTCAGTTAATTTAAATAACACTTGGTTGCCTTTGCTTGATACTGAAGTATCTTCAGGAAGACTAAAAATTAACTAACCATTCACCTTTTTTAAAATAAACAATCAATACACCAGCAACCAGTTATCTATGTCACCATGACACTATAACCAAATAAACATGTTTTGACATTTAATGTCAAAATTTTCAGAATATCCGAGAAAAAACATAAAAATTTGAATTTTAAAGCCTGAATAATAGTAAGTTTTCATTTTTATTATTTTATTGTTGTTTGTCTTGACAACGGTGGCAGATTTGCCACCGAAACGTCGATTTTTAATTATCTTTTTACTTGTTTAAATTTTTTTGGTTTTTAGTACTTTTAATTTAATTTTGGCGTGTACCCAAAGAAGTACCATCCATTAGACTTTTTGCTTTGCACGGTATATATTTCATTTTTATACGATTTATCGATGATGCCGAACCAGCGGTCCCATTTTTGAGATAAAGAACTTTTCTAAAAGAATATGCGTATAGCAAATAAAAACTCTTTTAAAAGAGCGTGGCTGTGAGCACGTGAAATTATAGGAAGAAGAAATGGAACTGAGTATTTCGTGCAGATTTTTTGCACGAAATACAACATATTCATTACTTTTCCCAAAAGTTTTTAGTTTATTATTATTTTCAAAAAATCCTGACTTGGTTCTTGTTTCCCAATTTCAAAAGTTACCATATTTTTGTCGTCGAGGAAGCAAAAAATTAAGCTCCCAAGCAAAAAAATGCTCTCAAAATCAGCGCCCGAAGTTTTCATCTTTAATTATTATTTTTTCTTTTTTATTATTATTGTAAATAAATTTACAAGATAAAATAAGTTTTCCACTGTAAAATAGTAAAATAAATATAACTTGTGATATCAGTTTTCTTCACAGTTGGTTGCAACCCACAACAAGAAATTCCCGCCTTGAGGTGACCTCTGACCTACACTCTTAAAGCCTGTTGGTCGTGCATTACGTTTCTATATCTTTTATTTTAAATTAGATGCTTTACTGGTTAGTCCAATCGTTAAGTATATTTTGTTACATGAAATATGTATACAACAGAACTAAGAAAACATACAGGGTGGTCATATAATATTTTTTTACTAAACAATATAATAAATGGTCTCAATAAAAAAAGGTTTTTTTGGTAAAACAATAAAAGGAAAATTAAAGCCATAGATTACTATAATTTTTTTAGAGGGCTAGGAATCTTACTTCATCGTTGCGTAGGTATTTTCGTTAACGCGGATAAGTAAGGACAATTTTTTAAAATTTATTTTATTGGTAATATACCAAATATTTATTACCCAATTTCAATGAATTCTTTAAGTATTATAACCTCATAAGGGGCTAATTTCGGCCTAACTTAATTAAATTTATTAAGTCCAGTGGCGCCCTGAGTTGCAGATAAACAAGTATTTTTGACAAATATAATGTACGTAACTGATTTTTGGGGTATGATTTTATTTTCTTTAAATGAAGGAAATAAAAGAAAAACTTGTTTAATACTTAATATTTTTGTAGCTTGCTTGACCATTCTTGGACCATACAAGAAATATTAGAAAAAATTTGTCTTCCAAAAATTTAGTAAGTAGATATAGTAATTTTATATGGCCAATAATATTGTAACAACAAGAACAACAAATATCTAATTAAATAACATATTTACTAAAATAGGTGTTTTTAAAAGTTTAATACCCTGAAAAATTGTGGACTTAGAACTTAATTAGGAAACAACAACTGGTAAAGATCAATGATTTATTGCAGCAAAAATATTCAACCCGACGAGTTTCTAGTTCCACGCCACGTGCCACCGGTTTTATGGCAATACAGAGGCGAAATAAGAGGATGTTTTTTATATATGTGAAACGTGTTTTAGCAGTGTTTTTTTTATTTATCCAAAAAATCGGAAGCGCTATGTGTCTTCGAAAAGGTTTGTTTACTTTATCATTTTTGTGTACTTGGCGGTATTACTTTCAGAATGAAAAAATGTGGACCCATCTATATTGATCTTTACCTAGTTGTATTCGTACGGTAATATGATACTTTTATCGAATCTGCTTGTTTACAGGGCATAATAAATAAAAACTTTCTGCGAATTTTCGAAATAAAGTGTAATTATTATATTAATTTACATACCAACTTTTTACTGGTTTATTTTCTGGTGTCCAGTTCCTGCACTCTCCATTGCTCATTAAAAAGCACTTAAATTACACTTTTATGTTTAATAAACACGTTAAATATTTAGACATTTACATTATTGATACTTCTTTATCTCTTTTAAGCACTTATACAGGATATCCGCCCGATGAAGATAATAAATAGCAGGTTTGTTTATATTGAGCTGGACCATTACATAGTTTATAGGACACACCAAAATTCACATATTTTTATGTAAAATTTTGTTGTTTATATAAAACTTAAAAGAGTTTTCTATTAATTTTTTTACCACAGAATAAATTAAATTATATGCAGAAATATTGTTAAAATTAATAATATAATAATAAACGCTAGATTTTCACAGAATATTTATTTTTTGTGTTTGGGCGTTTCAGGGATTTACTGTCATATTATCTTCTTTATTCCCTTATTTTATTTGAAAATTTATACACAAATTAAATTTAGTCTATCATCACTAAAAATTAATGTATTAAAATAGGAAATATCGAACCAATAAATAGTTGTCACTAATAAATTTATTTCTTTGTGTTTTTGAATATAAACTCTATCTTTTAATTATTTTTAGGGTTATTAATACACAAGATACTTAAGAGCAAGGTATACCAGCTGATCGAGTCAGTTTTCATAACTAGTCAGCCGATGCAGTTTTTGCCAAATGTTGCAACATTTGCGGCTGTGTGTGATGAGAGCTTGCTCTGCCTAGCAACCCGTGTTCGCATGATCATACGCCGCGGACACCATGCGGACGCTACCAAACTGGACAGAATATCTTTATAAAAACATATAACATTATCAGATATAAAAATATTTTTTTACCTATTTTTGCACTGTTAGGAACCTTACACCTAAGTTATAAAATGCCATACAAACGCTTATAAATATGGGTTTAGAGCTTACCCTAAAGAAAACTTTAAGTTTATCTTATATAGGTTATTTTATACCTAAAATAAGAACTACAACGTTAAAGGGGATTTATTGTTTTATATGATCAATGGACCCTGACATATGAAAAAACCGCGGCGTGCTACCATTTAGAGTTGAGCGTTTTTGAGAACGAGGTTAGGTATAGGCATTGGTTCATATAAAAAAACTTCCAACCTTTCTTTACAAAATGACGCTAAATAGAAATCTTTAGAGTTCATAGTACTAGAGAAACGGTTTTTAAAGTTTGCCACTCACACCATTTTTCGGCAATTTTACCTTCTTTTATTCGTAAACAATGTTCTGTAACTCTTTTCTACGCGGTTTTAGATATAGGAAAGGGTATATTCAGTTAAAAGAGAAAATAATTTCCTTTAAAATGGTCTATTCTAAGAGGCTTTAAGACTATTTATAAGTAAGATATGGTCTTTCAAGTTTTCTACTTTTAAAGATTTTTTCTAATCATTACGTATATCTTTTTAAATTTCTGTTATAACATTTTTTCTTGTGCATTTATGTACATATGATGCATAAAAAATTGTTATTTTTGTTACCTTTAAATAATGAATTGTAAAAAATGCTGAGGTTAATTCTAAGCAAAATATAGGTAAAGTGTCATACTGCAAAGATTTTTGATAATTTTTGCGTAATTTTATTTCCTTTGTAATTTTTCTACGACTGTTTATTAATGTATAAATTATTAATGTGATTTTAAAGAGGTAATATGGCCCAATATTTATGGTTATTACCCACGCGCATTACCCACATTCTATACTAACCAGACAGAACTTACCATAATTGGAGTTGCCTCAAATTTCTAGACAATTACCAAAATATCATTTTTTAATGCTAAAACAAATTACAGTTTCTAAACAACAAATTACATAAACCTAAGGCTTTACATTGGTACAAGCGGTAAATAATTATTGTGTAAATCATCAGAT
Source organism: Listronotus bonariensis (assembly GCA_014170235.1). Lineage (NCBI taxonomy): Eukaryota > Metazoa > Arthropoda > Insecta > Coleoptera > Curculionidae > Listronotus > Listronotus bonariensis. The sequence goes on along the minus strand of JACEGR010006865.1, from coordinate 16,540 downwards.
TTATTGATTTGGTACTTTCCAACTCAGTATTCAGATTTTTTATCTTTTCAGATATATAGGGTACGATAAAAAGTATAATTTCAAAAATAAAACACTGTGTGCATTATATCACCAGTTAAATGACCTTGTACCTTAAAAAAATACCACATTTTATATACTTTTCTTTATTACTTTCGGAAATATGACTGTCCAAATCTTAAGTTTCTCTAATATGTTTGCATTATAGCGTATACAGGGTGTCCCCCGTAAACTGCTGCAGTGGATTGCTCGAAAAGTAGGCTTTGGAAAATTTTGACAATTTGGCAACATAATATAGTCAGCGGTGGATGTCAACTTGCTTCTTTTAAATGAAACACTCTATATTATATTTATTTTTTAGATTATGCGTAAAATTCTAAACATAGTTAATGAATAGTGTTCTATAATATGTAATTTTAACCATTTTATAAGTTAAAAATGATGGTTTGCAAGCCAATATTTAACCCTTTTTTTTAATTTTACATTTTTGTATATTTATTATTCATCCAATTAGAGAGGTTAAGATATTTTTAGAAATATTAAATGCCCAATAGCTATTTTGTAATTCTACAACCTAAATCAAAATTTAAAACATCAATTTAGTTGTAAGTTAAAAGACAACAGACTGCGAAATCCGCAAATATCTATCTCTAATAATAACCAAGATACCCTGCAATTGCAACGAAATTGGGTCACCCTGCTAATCATACAGCATTTTTGTTACAGCTTTTAGCATTTTTTTTTTTCAAAATATGGAAAATTAAAAAAATACAGGTACAATTAGGTCCATCCGTAGACATCTCTGTATACATCGTGTCTTCGGAAGTTTTTACCAGATGGTAAACTTTTTATTTATCAACTTTATAAAAAAAGTGCCTTTTCTTTAAAAGTCCTGCTTGGTAAGAAAACAAATTGCCACAAAAATATTTGAGCTTTGGATGTACAGGGTGCCTTGAAAAAAACCTGTTACCAAGTTATAAAAGACATTAAAAAATATATTTTGTACTCAGAAATTTTTATTTATTTATTTAAAGTATGTATAAATGACAGGGGAAAATATAAACAATTTATTAAAAAGAATCAAATAACAATTTTGTTTGCTTTGTAAATATGTAACCAGCGTCAAAATTTTACAGCTCCTATTTCATAACTGAATCGCTAACTACAGAAAGGGGACATGTCACACTTTTTAAAATATTCAGAAGACACAAAAACTGAGTAAAATAAAATATTATTTTTATATTAAATATTTTTTTAACAAAGGAGTTTCCTACAACTTATAAAATGGTTTATTCAATGTCACATTCTCTGTCGGCCGTTGGCCATGTCAAAATTTCTCCCCAAAATGTCAAATGGGCCTCTGGTATAAATATCATTGTAATGACTATATTAGGAATTTTTTCTTGTGTATATGGGTGTGGAATTTTTGTAGTTGTTTACTTCTGTATAGTCGTGCAGAGTGTAAAATCTTTCATGTTTAATTAGCTGCTTTTTATTAAACCGAAATTGCGGTCACAAGGCATAAAGAAATGCCCTCTTATTGGAAAATATACTTCTATCTGTTCAAATCGTCTTTGCTCAATCAAATTCATTAAGAACCGGATCATATAGTAGAGTCGTAGTGTTTTTGTTTTATCCACAATAATCATCACAAAAAATATGAAATTTTTCATACTTTTGTAACTCGCGTTGATCAAGGTTATGCTTCAAAAATGAAGACACTTCGTTGGCTCAGTTGCCTGGCTTCCCTTTATGGTACACATAGCACGTCATATTTTTTTATTTTAAATCGTGTATTTTAAAGGTACATACAGTGAGCTCGTGAAATTTACCTCAGAAAAAGGTATCTCCCAGACAAGCCGCTTTTCTGCGGTGAATGAAAATTTATTTAATACACAACGTCAAGCCTATTAATGCATTACTTCACAAAAGTTACTGTTTCTGCTGCAAACGATGTATTTAACTCTGAAGACCAGTAAAATACATAAATGTCAATTTTGTAAAAAAATGGAGTGTCCCCTTTTGCAGTTAGTGATTCAACTATTGTTTAGGGTGCATATTAAAGAATGTTCGCTAAATAATAACTACTATAATTTAAAACCAAATTCTTTTGAAGTCACCCTGTAAATACAACATATCCAAGGTGGTCCACCACATTTGACACGGTCTGTAGCTATATAACCATGGGGGTTTTAAAAAATAAATTAAGAAACTTATAAAAGTTGGATAAGGCTATAATATAAAATTATTTTAGCTCATATAGGGTTTTAGATTCTGCAGAAAAAAATAAATTTTATTAATAGTACTCAAAGTCGATTGATGAGATAAGGTCACGACATTCGTCATATTGGCTCGCCTGGCTGTGACGTCAAGTCGGGCCATTTTCGGCCATGTTTGATTTTAGGCAGATCAGTGGCGTAGAATTAAGGAGGAAACAAAAAAGAACTGTACGTTATAAAAAAAGTTTATTAGATTATATCAATATGCATAAGTTATAATTAAACTATAAATGTAATTAAATAATTATTTCATTTATTCAAAAACCATTATAAAAACTTTGTATAGGTATGTACATAAATAACTGGTTCCTTATTTGTTATATACCTACCGGTTGAGCTAAATAACATATAAGACATAATATGCAATGTGACAAAGAGACAATCTAACTAAATACGGACATGTAAACATGCGTAACTAATATTGCTTGTTTATTAAATAGAGGAAACCTTTTTATTTGTAATTTCTCAGAAGTTATATTCTTTACAACAGTTGGTACATGGTTCCAAATTACACTGCTGTCCTTAGTTAAGCCGGATGTTCATGAAAGCGATTTTCCGCTCGCGGATAATAATTCAGCGTTGTGATTGGTTAGTGAAAATTTAAAATGCTTTTCCCGCCAATCACAACGCTGAATTATTATCCGCGAGCGGAAAACCGCTCTCATGGACAGTAGGCTTTAAAACGTCCTAACTACATTTTTAAAATGTTGGCCTACGCTATTACTACGTATATGCATATATATTATCAGTTATTCTATGCATTATTTATCTATTCTCCCAAGTTAACAACGTCCTAACTTTATTGTGTGTGTTGCGTCAATGAAGTTAGGACGTCGTAACTTGGGAGAATAGATAAATAATGCATAGAATAACTTGTTTACACATATAGGCCAACATTTTTAAAAATATAGTTAGGACGTTTTAACTAAGGACGGCAGCTATATTTAGTTTTGTTAAAATTTTAAGGACATATAGGGTATAATACCTGAAAACTGTTTAAGATTTAATTAGGTACCTTTCTTTGAAAAAAAACAAAATTTTAAATTTAATTTTAAAACTTATATTGTTATATAATATTTTTTAAAGTACCCATAACTAAATAACTTTTAATTTGAAGCATATTTGAAAAACTTAACAGTATTTATATTTTTGTATCTATAATGACTAATACACAAAACTGATTTATTAACTCTGCTTTATTTTCTTTAAAAATACTCATGTATAATATTAATAATAAAATAATCCTTATTGTACAGAAATAATCACATACAAAGGTGGAAAGTATCGCCAGGCGTATTTTAATTAATAACCATCAACTAAAAAAATATATAAACAAAACTAGAACCCTCGACACTACACTTCTTCATAATGTACAACTTAATGAACAACACTAAAGACTAAACACTATAAAAAATTACTAAAATAAAAACAGTTAGAACCAATAAAATATGAAATCTCTATAAACTAACAACAAACATTTACAACTCGAAAATAAACAACCGAAACGAAAATAGCAGAGACTTTTACCAAACAATAAAAGCTTCGACAACGCACGACTCTGTCATCAGCTGATAATACTGACAACTTGAAACAGAACTGCCAACCGAAATCGTAATTCTCACACTCTCACGTCCCTGACCCAAGCTATCACCGGTCTCGCTTATGTCTAAACCCCTTCTCATAAAGAAACTCTGAATAGTACTAAGTGTCTAATTAGAATAGTTTTTGTGTTATTTGATTTTTTTCAAAATACAGGGGTGCAAGTAAATTAATTTTATTTTAACACTACTATCCATTTAAACTTTAAAATTTGTTACAAGATTATAAACATTCTGCCCTATCATACGTAGGTCATATCGAATTTAAATGTTGTAGAGGGTGTTCAAATAATAGGTTTACTTTTTAGGAAATCAAATAGAAATAACTATCTTATTTCAAATGGTACACCCTGTATATTTTTACACCAGATGATGACAAATAAAATACCCTTCTAAATGGTGTATAGGTTGCATACCGGATCAGCTAAATAACTTAAGACATAGGCAATGTAAGGAAAAGAAACGTAAATATCCCCTGAAAAAGTAAAATTATTTTTTAACATTCTATACAATATTTAATCTCGATATGCCCTACGTATGATATGGCAAAATGTTCCGAATCTTGTGACAAATTTTAAAGTTTAAATAGTTAAATGTGTTAAAATAAAATTAATTTACTTGGACCTCTGCATTTTAAAAACAAATCAAATATTACAAAATCGAAAAAATTAGACACTTAATACTATTAATAAACTTAAGTGTTTTTTTTTGTAGAATCTAAAACCGGCATAAAATATAGGGTGCTTCATTTAAAAAATATAAATTTGTAACGTCACACTTTTTTAAGAAATCCTGTATAGGCTAAAATAAATTTTATACTGTAGCCGTATCCAACCGCTATATGTTCCTTTTTACTTTTTTTAGAAACACTATGGTTACCCAGCAACAGATAGACCGTGTCGAATATGGTGGGCCACCCTGTATATATTCTTGTAGAACTTTATTTTTTCAACAAGCAGGACTTCTTATAAAGTGGCACTTTTTTCGTAAAAATAATATTCAAAAACATTTCTGTGTAGTAAGAACTTCCGAAAACCCTGTATATATTACTTGTATTTGGAAACTTTTTAAATACTTTTGCAGGGTTTTTGGACAAATTGTTACATATTATTATTTTTAAGAAGAACACTAATACAAATATTACTGGAAAACAATAAATTTGGTTTTAACCATTGGAAGAGTTTGCGCGATACCTTACCACGAATAATACCGAACGACGTCGCGCGGGTTCCTGCCTCGGGTCCTATGTTGAAAAGTATGTGACCTTGGCACTTATCTCTATGCGCTGTTGACAAACTGTTTGAAGTTTACTAAGGAGGTTGGACTTTTACAGAAAATTTACATTTTTTTAAATTTCGTTTTAAGAAAAAACTACCCATTAAAAAAATATAATTTTGTGGCTAGAGAGTCAAAATAGAAATAGGAACACGGCTGAGTGGTTCCTTAATTTTTTAAATAAAATTGGGCCTTCAAAAATTTTTTTTGTCATATTACTGTTTTAAATAGCTTCCCTTCTAGGAAACCATAAAAACAACCCACATACCAAATCTCGTAATTGTAACTTTTTTAATGAAATTATGAAACGTAATTTTGTAAAATGCAGGTAGACCGCCCTCTTAAATTATTTTTCCTTTAACTAGATAGGAATTTGACCATGCCCAAAAATGGTTTATATTTATTTACGCAAAAACCGTACATTCTTATCCTTCTAAAAAAATCAAGAAGTAAAATTTCTTCCAAACTAAACAGATATTTAAAAAGTACTTTTGTTTAAAAAAATGCAGTGGCGTACCATTATTTCTAAAAAAGATTTACCTTGAAGTCTTCATAGACGGCACTGGTAATATTTTTTTCTTGTATACCAAAAAATGTCATCTAATGCTTAGGAGACGTGTCTTAGATTTTTATAAATATCCGAATTGGTATAAAACTTATAATAAAAAAACTTTTAAAGAAATTATAATACCCTGTAATTTAAAAACCAAGACGTTTACAAGATATTATGATTATGTGAAGTTTTTTTCCAATTTTTATTGTAAAATTACCCCTTAAAGTTTGTCGTTTGAGTTATTGAACTGTTAATAAATTAATTAATAAATTAAATTCATTCTGTCGTCACTAGAAATTTGGGGGAAATTCTTTTTTCTAACGTATTAAAATAGGAAATATTTTTAAAACAAACTAATAAATAGATGTCACATTTAAAAATTAAATATTTTATCTTTTTAAGTTTTTTTTTAAATTTAAACTTACTTTTAAGTGACTTTTAGGGCTTAAATATTATTTGGAATATTTAAAAATACTATGAAAAAAAAGAAAATGTACATGCTTACGTTAAATTTGGCTGCTACGTTGCGCTAACTGCTAAATAAGTAACACAACACATTTAAAATACACTATATCAGGGTTATAAGTGAGTAAGAGGGTATTTTGTAAAAAATATTTTTTCATATTTCTACCGAACTTACAACGCCAAAATCAAAACAGCAAAACTTCTTGCATTAAAAACTAACTGCTCTATTAAACTTCTAGCAACACAATTAAGGTTTTTTTATCATAACCTTTTATAAACTAAATGTTAGTTTTTGCACCTCTAGTCAAGAGGTGGAGATAAGGCAAGAAATAGTTTTAGATAACCGATGATAAGATCAGTGAGTTAATGTAGTAAGCTCCAAGATATCAAATTAGCGCAACTAAATAACTGTGCTTTAAAATCAAAATAATGGACGTAAAAATTTGTCGAAAAATGCATTTTGCATGTTTAGGTCACCACTTTGTCTTTTTGAGGATATCGCTGAAATTTTTTTAAAAAATTGCAGAGAAAACAGTGTGCCTTGTGATTCACAACCGTAATATGGTTTCCGTTGTATTTTTTCTAGCTGGACACAAATCCTTGAGCAGTTTAGCTTTATGGCACCTTTAGTGTTTAGAAAGTCACGTGAGAAAACCGTTAAAATTGCAAATCTTTTCCGCAAATAGAAAAAAACTGTGACGTGATGGCCACATTCTAACCATACATTCATGATGCAAAAACACACCGAAAACCATGTATCACAAGTTTAATAAAAAAATTTGTGTTGAATCATGTTAAAGTCATAAGTAGTCAAATCAGATCCTTAACTCTTAATAATCTTCAGCTTAATTCAGCCGTAATTATATTATTTCCCGATTTTTTTCTTTAATCAATAATTATAAAATATAGCCTATAGCGCTCCTGAATAGTGTGGCTTTTTGAGTATGAAAAAGTTTTCATGATCCGTTCAGTATTTCCGAAGTTTAGCCCTTACAAACCAACAAACAATCAAAGTTACAAACTTTACCTCTTGTATAGATTAAGTTGATTAATTCCCTCAGATATAACCTAAGTTATTTTATCTACCAGATTTAAAAACATGTCCTAAAATGTAATTATAATCATAGCAGGAAATTGTGGTATATAAAGTTTTAGATTGTTAAGAAAGTTACAATAATTTGTAATATCAAAATGCAACTAAAATACTATACTAAGTATAAGAAATATTTATTTATTGATTAAAATAAACATTAAAACATTTAAAGCATAAAAAAAATTAGGTCTCTTAATTATCTTTAATGCAGAGTTTCTAGAAAATACCGCCCTATATGTAAAAAGAATAAGGGTAAATTTTACCCAAAATGCTTGTTTTAAAATTATCTATTATCCGTTTTTGAGCAAACATTATGAAATTTTGCAGTTCCCCGAAGACCCCACAAATTAGAGGCCCCCACAACAAATTTATGGGTCTCCACATTTGAAAAAAGTAAATAAAAGTTAAATATTTACTGATAAGAACTTTTTGCTCTATAGTTTTAATAATAAACTAAAAAGCAAGAAATAAACAGGTTTTAAAAATATAAACCGACTTTAAAATAATAATAAAACTAACTAAAAAGTAAATAGTAATAATAATAATAAAAAAATCGGGTAATAACATATTATGTGCTAAACTATAAACAAAAGCCTTTTATTACTTTAAAACCATATAATGCCCGACTTCCTTTTTTTTATTTATTTTTACTTTTTAGTGAGTTTTATTATTGTTTGGAAGTCGGTTTATTTTTTTTACTGTTTACTGTTTAGGTGTTTTTGACAAACAAAAGTGAACAGAATATATAGTTATTTATTTATAATTTAAGAGTACACTTTTGTTTTATGGTAAAAATACCTTATCAAGCAAATTCTAGATTTAGACCGTCATTTTCCACTTTTATAAGTAAGCAACAGAACTCTTCGTTGCCAATCAAACGCTATAGTGTGTGTGTGTGTGTGTGGGGCTGGGGTATCTTGCGAGGTAAATAGCCCACCGTCCACCGACGTTGTGAGGTCTTTTTTCTTGCGAGGTCCAAAAATCGGACCTCGGAACAAACAGACCTCTCAGTAGTATTCTCCGTCGCACGACGATTAATTCTATACCTATAACACATATGTTTTAAAAAGACCTCACAACACCCATTAATAGTTTTTCCTTAGTTCGACGCATTTTAGATAGAGGGCCACTAAAACACATACTCTCCCATCGTCGAATATATTTGCGAGGTCCAGGGTATACACACCAAGACCTCTTATGGTCTCGTAAAGTTGGATCATTTAGTACAATGATAATTCATGTGTGTTTTTAAAGGACCTCTTATGGTCTCGTTAATTTAAATTACACTTTCTTAAAGAAAGTAATTTGAGTAGTCCAGCTGCGAATCCCGTTAAGTTAAAAATTTTAATTTATTAAGAAATGGCGCAAATCTATTAGGCACTGAGTGTAATCAAATTTTATTTTTATTTTATTTGACACACGGCCCAATTTGTTAAAGTTTAATTAATGGCAATTAAACTTTTTTTGATTGCCAAATAGATTTGGGCCAATTTTTAGTAAATTTAAAAATTTAACCTAACGGTATTTGCAGGTGGACTTCTCATTTTAAAATTGCCTTCAGCATTTTATTGTCGTCTTAGTTGTTCTTGATATAAATTACACAGGGTGATTTTTAACCACCTTTACGCATGAACTTGCGATATTATAGGACAATGACTTTAAATTTTAAAAAAAATGGTATAATAAATTATTTTTAGTTGGGGAGATAACTAAATATTTAAATTAGACAAAACAGGTATACTTCAACGGACAAATAATGATTAATCACTATAAGCCCTAATTGTAATTCTAATCGCGTAAAAAAAACTGAAAGAAAACTGTACCATTATTATACCAATTATAAACACCATGACTTGTTTATTGTATTTTTTTATAAAGAACAAAAAATCAGCCAAATAATTTTACAAAGCTTTGTAAAAACTGAAGTAAATAATTTCCAAAACAAAAAATACTATTTATTATTTGTCTTCATAATTCGCGTTTTTATTTAATTTAAAATACTTGATTATCTTAATAGATAGAAATATTTTACTAACATTTTTTCATGTTTGGTTATTGTTTCTACTTAGTAATAATTTCCCAAATTTACGCGCATAGGTTAAGAATCATCCTGTATACAGAGTGTTTCCTAACTGGTGTACGAAACTTAAGAGGATGATGTCTTTTGTATTTTATTTAAAAAACATGTCCGGACTTATTTCTAAGATACAGGGCGTTAAAGTGTTTCAACAAAGTCGGTATTTTTAAATATCCTAAGAACCCTCTATTTAATTTAGATAAAATTTGGCACCCTTAGTTAATGTTATAAGGTGCCTGTAAAGCTTGCCTAGAATAAGACTATTGGGTCCAGTAGCGCCTCAGTGGGCACCACACTCAATATTATTAAGAAATAAATAATAGTTTAAAAAAACTAAAAAAACACGCTTTTATATGCAACCGAACTAAAAATTAGAAAATAATTTTTTATTAAAAAAAATATTGTCACTTCATAGTAAAAAGCGTGGGGTGCTTAATATATTAAATGTTATAATTATTATATTTGCCAATATCTATGAGGGAAAAGTTATGAAAAAATTGTAAAATGCACCCCACGCTTTTTACTATGAAGTGACAATATTTTTTTAATAAAAAAATATTTTCTAATTTTAGTTCGGTTGCATATAAAAGCGTGTTTTTGAGTTTTTAAACTATTATTTATTTTTTATTTTTAGTTCGATATGCATTTATGTATGTATGTATGTTAAAATGCTCCAGTTTATTCACTAAAAATTCATTCGCCATTTTGTCAAGAGTAGCTAAACCTGAGAAAAGTTTGGAATGTTGCCAAAAGATGGCAACACAGGTGTTGTTTTTATAATATAATGGATTTTTTTTCCTGGCGATCCAAACCAGGATAACGGAATACTGTTTGCAGATTATTGCATTGTCATGGGTCCTTAATACGTGTGCAAAGTTTCAAAAAAATCGAATAGCTGGAAGTTGGTTAAAATTAGGCTTAAAGATTCCGTTACATAGATAGATAGATGGATAGATGGATAGATAGATAGATAGTTACAACCCAAGTTAATAAAAGCGTGTTAAAAAATATGTCCTTGACTTTTTATAAAGTTTTTGTACTTTTTTCTGTTTATGCTAATAAAAATTCAATATTTTAGTCTCTTGTATTTTCCTCGTATCTAGTTTTCGTTTCAAGAAAAAATATTAAAACCACTTTAATTGTTTTAAAAGGTACCCATAGACAACATGATATAAAAAGCAAAAATAAAAACGTAACAATTATTTGCTTTAAAATAAATAGGCAGCTGTATATTCTATCAAAATTGTAATTTTTCTTATTTACTAAAGTCGCAATTGTTTATTTTTTATTGTATGCTGTTTATGGCTACATTTTAGAATGACTTAAAGTGGTTTTAATTTTTTTTCTCAAAAACGAAGCGAGTTGCAAAGAAATTACAGGAGACTAAAAAGTTGCGTCTAGTATTCCTTTATCTGAAAAAAATATAAAATTTTTTAAAAATCATTGGCGTACTTTTTTTCTTAGTATTATTGGCTGTGGTGCTCACTGAGACTCCACTAGCCAAAATGATCTTAATCTAGGAGGAGCTTTACAAGTGCCTTACTACATTAAATAAGTGTACCGAACTTCATCTAAATCGGTTAAAGGGTTAGACCGTTTAGGATATAGGTTTAGTTAAACTTTTATTCTTAAAATACTCTAAGATTTACACTCTAAAAGATTAGCAATAAATTCTGAAACCTTCTGTATCGCTTACACCTGGCCAAATAGGAAATGATTTTTTTAAATCTAGAAATCTCAGCAACGGCTGCTTAAATCAACTTTTACCTAGTATAGTTTTTTTATGTGAAATATATTTAAAAATAAAATTGTTTATTAAAATATTACATACAGAGTGGCTTAAAAAGGTATTTCGTTTTTAATTTATGCAAAATATCACAGGTGGCGCCCTCTGAAGTTCCTAAAATTACCTAAGAATTCACAATCTTAAGTATCAGCATCTTGTTTTGAAACACCCTGTATTGCTTAGACTTGACCATACAGAGAGTTAATTTTTAATGCTGCCGCCACATATTGGGCGAACTTGTGGCCGAACTATTTGTCAAAACATTTGGCAAACTATTTGTAAGTAAGCGGACTCGAGAAAAGTTGGGCCAATCAAGACGAATGTAGATGAACTACCCGTCCACACAATGGTTGTTTGCCAAAGTTTGTCGTAGTTGGCCCAATGTCTGGCGGCGGCATTAAATTTAAATGTCTTAAAAATGGCTGATCAAATAAATTTTATCACGTATAACTTTTACAGGTAAACTAAGGTGAAATTGATGGCAGGTTCTAATTTTTACCTCTGAGAGCTCTCTTTAGCCATATTTTGTAACAATACACCTATTATAAACAAAATTATTTATGAAAAACCAAAACCAGATTGAATTTTTAACACCTTGTATCTATAAAATCATCCACTTTTGAAAAAGGGTAATTTTGGTTAGATCGTCATATTTAGCCTTAGAAATTTGTGGTAGCATTTTTTCCGCACTTTCTATAACTTGTATATAAAAAAACGTATTATTCCGGTGTTAATAAAATAAGTAATACATTTTTTGGTCCCAATTCCCAATTTATCAAGCAATTACCTCTTTCGCGTTTAAAAATCACTATGGTAGATTTTACCGTTAAAAAATTAAAGGGTATAAAAAATAATAAAAAAAGAATCCGTTAAAAATTATAGTTTTTTGTTGCTATTTTTGGTTACCATGTACTAATATGAGAAACTATGATTTTTTAAATATTTTTCTCTTTTTTTACCTTGTATTTACCACGGCAGCATAAATCAATTGTAAAATAAATAGACACTATTTTAAGCGATTTTGTACATTTTATGTTAACCTTGACATTGTCGTTCGACTAACTATTTTCTTATATTAAGATCCGAAGAAGGAAGATTTCGTACGTGTAAATTTGTTCCTTTTTTGTAGTATGCAAATTATGTAAACAGAAAAGAAACAGATAAATAAAACTGCGACTTATGCCTAAAACACATTTTATACCGCCATGTCTTTCCACCACTAAATCATTTTCCGAGGTTCTTTCCTATGCGAATTCCCTTTTACACATTTTTTTATGCATTCTTTGGAAGACGTAAATTCAATAGGATTTTGATTTAAAAAAGCTATTTTAAAGTAATTTGATTATAGCTATTTAAAAAAGTATTTAATCAAAATAATTAAAACATGCTTCATAAAGGAGTAATTCTAAATTATTGAAAAATAAATATGATTGGGAGCCATATGACTTGATACTTGAAGTTAATATTTTATTTTAAATACATTTTATTTTACAGTGAGCACCAAAAGTAATGTCTAAATTAATTTAAAATTCACTGGTTTGTTATTAGAAAAAGAAACTAAACCTGGTCGGTTTTTATTTTTATTGCGTTTTTTAATGAATAACTAATGCGTACATGTTAGCCCAAGAACCAATTACGACCATCAACTTATTTAAATGAAAAAGCCTAATTTTTATTTCATTTTAACAATTTGCATCAAATTCTAAGTATATTTCATGTACCATGTCTAAAAGAGCTAACAAGAAATTCACCATCTATTTCTTACAAAATTTGTGTTTTAACAAATTTATTTAAAATTCTGGTGATTTATGTATACCTGGAGGTCCAATAATAAGCCCTTAACACGAACTTATTTTTTAATATGAAAACATCTCATTTTCAACAAATTTATAACTTGTGCATCGAATAAATAAAGATGTAGATATTTACATTTAAAAAAATTAATGGTAATGGTCGTAATTGTGTTTTGGGCTTCACTGTATATATAAATTTTTGATTTTAAAAAAGGCGCAGTAAATATTTAAACGGGATGGGTATGTAAGAAGGGTTTTCAAAAATAAACCACTGAATTTAAAATTAATTTAAAAATTACTTTTGGGGCTATCATTAAGGATTCTTTACTCCTACAACAGTTATCATTTTTTTACCTATTTTGTAATTTCTTGATTTTTTTTTAAGCTAGCTGCTACTAAGGAAAGATCACAACTGCCTTAATAGCAGCTAGTTTTATTAAAAATCCAAGGTTTAAAAATTAATTAAAAGAGGATAACCTAAAATTTTTCATCTCTAGGTTACAAAAAAAAATTAAAAGTATTTTTTGCAGATACTAAGTAATAGTCCAAGAGCCCGTAAGCAGCAGAACTTCGTTATTTTGTAAAAACTGAAAGTTTGAGAGCAATATCTTTTTCAATATAGGTAGAAGTACGAAAGGTTAATTAATAAAAACATTACTTTTATTATTTTGTAAAAGCCAAATTTTAGATTTGTAAGTAACAAACAATATCTTCTAATAGATACCAAGTGGTATCTATTAAAAGATATTATCTTCGACTCCAAACAGTTTTGAAACTTCTAACCCCTTATCAGCAAAAACATTTTGAAGTCCAATAATTCTGTTATTTAACAATAACAATATAGGTTCTACAAAAAGTCTTAAATAAGAGTTGTAAGGTTTCCAAATAGGCCTGTCTTTAAAATATTTCGGTGTATACAGAGTGTCCCAAAAAAAAGTTATAGCTGTTACAATTTTTTTGGTACACTCTGTAAAAATCAAAATATTTTTAGGACCTATTTGAAAACCCTACAACTCTTATACAAAACCTTGTGTCATATCTTGTTAAATAACAGAAATATTGGACTTCCACAGACAATTAGGCCACTCAAAATGTTTGTCTGTCAAGGAGTTGAAACTGTTAAAACTGTCTGGCGACTGAAAAAATATCTTCTAATAGGTATCCAAGTGACATATCTAAAATTCAGCTTTTATAAAATGACGAAAGTTAAGTTTACTTCATTAACCTTTCGTACCTGGTACCTGCCAAAGCCATTATGAGTCAAACTTCATAGTCTAGCATCGCTTTTACCTATGTTGGAAGCATGCACATTAAAACTAACAGCTTTTAGAAAATAACGAAGGTTTGCCGCCGCTTATGGGCTCTTAATCTATAAGAACTATTTTATTATAGATTTCCTAAAAAAGTATTTCATGGTTAACAGGCACAAAAAAACAATAATTAGGATATTGGTCTATATAGGTCAAACATAGAGGGTTTTAAAAATAAAATTTTCATTGAATTAAATAAACATTTCAAAATTTTAAAACTATTGACATAAAGATCAATAAAATGTATATTAAAATTTGTTCTGCATGGCGAATGGTAGCAGGGAAATAATATCAAGAAACATTCTTTTACTAAATTTGCAACATTTAGCTTAGTTAAGTGTTTTTTAACCCTCACATCATTTTCTACGTCCGAATTGGCTAAAACACATACTTGCGTCATCAAAACCTCGCATAGTCTCGTGAGAGTGGATAACAAAATTCTAAACCTCACAACAATGCAGTATTGTGGAGACCAAATTGGACCTCACATCCAATAAATTTCACGGACACCAACACACTATTTTTTAATATTTGCAAAGTGTAAAGGTATATTTAAAAGAGTGAGATAAACTATGGAGTGTTTAATATTTGTTGTTTTTTAACACCTATTTTCAACTTGGACCTCATAACACCGCTTAACAACCAAGTACCTCCTAAGACCCCCAGCCACGTATAGGTGTGTGTGTGTGTGTAAAGACAATAAGAAGAAATATAGATAAAAAAAAGGTAAAGGTTCGTTTTAACACACTAAACATTAAAATATAATTACAAACTCCCGCAAACTTTGAAGGCTGATTCTACAATAAAAAATAGGAAAAAAATTTACATGAACATAATATGTCCTAGACGTCTTAGATTTTAGCTACGAGGTGTTAAAAATTAAAAAAGTATTATATATCTTTTTTAGCAATTTAGATATTTGGGGGACGCCTCTTATACAACCAGAAGAGAGTTTTTGGCGTACAAGAAAAAAACCAATGTCGCTTATAAGGGGTTTAAGGTAAGAATTTAAAAAAATGCTACGCCACTGCATTTTTAAAAAAATAAACTCCAAAATCAAAAAAATATTTTTAAAATTGCCATTAAGTTTGGAATAAATTTACTCTTAACTTTTTTAAATTCATTTCGTATCGCAAGTATCTAATTCTACAGTAAACCTTTGTTGTGTATTCTTAAACTTGGTAGGGATTTGACCATGCTACGAAATGGTTTCTATTTACTTACGCGAAAACCCTACATTAAATAAAAAGTTAAGAAAAATTTGTTTTAAACCAAATAAGAATTTTAAAAATTACTCATTTTCTTTTATACAAAAAAATGTCTTCTGATACATTTAAGGCAGTCCCTAAATTTTTAAAAAATATCTGAATTTCTATTAAAGATATAACAAAGTTGTAGTTTAAGAACTAAAACGTTTAAAACATACCATGTTTTTATGAAGTTTTTTCCTAATTTTTATTATAGAATTACTCGTTAAAGTTGGTCGTTAGTTACTGGACACCCTGTGTATATTAGAAGACCTAACATGGATAACCAGACAGGGCATTAATACACTTAAAATAAAAAGCAATGAAAAACTCAGATTTTCTTTTAATACTTCTAGAAATAAACGTATGTACATCAGTAAGTAGTTACTAAATGAGCATTTATTTTTTCCACGTTTTGTTTAATTAGATATTTTTAAACATTTCATATAATTTCGCTTCCTTATAAAGTTAAATGATCCATGGCGAAAACAAGGAAGCAAATTACCAGTTGCTCACAACTACTTATTTTATAAGCCCAGTAGTGGGTACTTATGTATGAAATTATCAATGAAATTTGTTGTTCTGCAATCTTATTCCTACTACTATAGGTTTCGTCATATTATTTATTGCTTATAAACTCGAATATGAAAATACGAATTAAGTTAAGATAACTATAATTTAGCACTATAACAATATTGCATGGAACTTTGGAACTTAACAATGCACTGTCGACTGGCTGTGGCTCTGTACTGTAGTGTTTCGATGAGAGAATTATATCTTGTTTTAGAAATGTGTTTTCTTATTTTCTATAAAGAAAATGTTAAACGGTATACTATTTCTTTAAAAACTTGTTAACCAATACAACCTGCATTCTAAGTATTGTAGTTACCAATCTCTAGGTAGTAAATACCAAAAAATATCGAATTTTATACAATACTTGAAACATTTAAAACTATTAAAATAAATTAAAAATATAATTTTTACATGTTCACCCTGTACCTTTCTTTTTATAAACTTTGGAAGTTGTAGTTAGACCGTCCCTTTTT
>JACEGR010006864.1:0-55819 GCA_014170235.1 Listronotus bonariensis | reverse complement strand
TAGTATATCGGACCAGTAATGCAATAACAAAACAAACACTATTGGTCACCCATGTTTAAATGCCGGTATTCGCGTTAGACTGTCTCTTTCCCACGTATTGCCTATATGTATAATTGTCTGGCTGATTCTGTATAGGATACTTTCAAGTGCATAAGCCTCAAGCAATGTGAGGACTCCTTCACGTCTGAAAGCTTCCCTGGTGTCATCGAGATATCCCCAGCAATAATACGCACGGCCTTTCGTTGAGGTCTAAAGATTCAGTGTCTTACAGCAGCGTGTCACAATGCAAGTATGGCATATGTCATTTTGTTGGCGTAGAGCATACACCACTCTAATAAGAGGTTTGGTAAGAAATTCATAGTGCTCACACCATGTTTGTTTTGGGCCTAATTGAGTTTTTAGAAATTTAATGGATGATGATTCCACATGTCAGCGCTTATCATGCTCTAGGTGCTGCTGATGGCCTCCGTTTTGATAAAGATGTCCAAGGGCATTAGGTCCAGGAAGGTTTCTATAGATATATATATATATATAATAGAAGGTGTGTTTTTGGACACCGGTAATGCACCGACAAGCCAATCTGTGCAGACAATTAAGTCTTGTGATTGTCGTTATTTGCTGCGCTTTAGTTCACCATACGCCAGAGTTGCAAGTGACATACAACAAAAACATTATCTTCGGTTTAAGTCCCCAGGTTTTTTACCAGTCTACCACGATTATTCATACCGACATATATGGAAGCGGCGCTTTAACCCAATCTGTCAATGTCAAATGTTTCGGGTGTCGGATTGTGCAAACGCGTCGTCGCGCGTTTGTCGGACAAGTTTACCATAATGTTTTACATGCAAATTTTAAACATTTTGTGAAAAATCGAAAGGGTTACACTCACGAAACCCGCCGAGTCCGATACCCGAAAGATGTGTTTGAGCCTTAAGGATCCCTCACACCGACGCGAAACTTTCGCAACCGTGACCTACGCGGAATCGCGGCAATCCTATAGGCACGACGACTTATGAACGCGTTCAGAACGGCTGGGGCGGAATCCGAAAGAGTCGCGACAGGTCAGCGTTGTTTTCTTAAGACGCTGCTTGCACGGTTTTTTCCGCTGCCGTTATCATTTCGCGCAAATAAAAATGGCTGTTACAGAAAAACTAATTGAAATTGTAAAACACTATCCTATAATATATGATCTAAGCGACGAAGATTATAAAAATATAAGAAAAAAGAACAAAGTTTGGGATAAAATAGGATCAATAGCTACCATACTCCGAACGAAAACCAGGACGGCGTCGACAAATTCCTTCCGATAATGCGGATAGTCTGTTTGGCGCCAGGCGCGTTCTCCCTCGATTTGCTTGCGCACAAATCCGTTTTTTCGCCCATGAAATGTAAATTTTGTTTCGCGCAGGTATTAACATTGGCAATCCATCGAGATCAGTAATTTAAGTGGTCATATTTCAAAAACTATTTAAGATGACATAATATATAGGGTGATGATTTAAAAAAGTTTTGAGTTTCTTGAGTCTTTGATGTTCATATTTGTATGGCGAACAGTCGCGGATTAGTTTTTGGTTTTCGCGGCAATGTGGGGAAGTCTTGACCGCTACCGCTCCGCCTGCGAATTTTCCGCAACAGAAAATTCGCTTCGCAAGAGTTTCGCGCCGGTGTGGGGGATCCTTTATTGTTTCATGACTGTAACCCTTACCATTTTTGACAAAATGTTTTATTATTGCATGTAAAACATTGTGGTAAACTTGTGCGACAAAAGAGTGACGCGTTTGCCCAGTCCGACACCAGAAACATTTGAAATTGGCAGGCGGGTTATAGCAGAATGAATACTCGTGGTAGACTCGTCAAAAGAAACAACCCCTAGAAAGGTTTTAAAAGTGTTCTTATTATGAAGTCTATTTCATTACTGGCCCAGGGACTACATCTTATGAGAGACATTTTTGCTTTTTTATTTTTTAATTGTGACCCTAAAGTATAAATACAAGCAAACATCTATTTTGGAAAGTTATTTGGTATGTACTTCTAGTTGGTATTAGGTCAAAATCTTTATTTGTGTTAAAGGTATAAAGTTTTTTATTGTTTACCGAAAATTATAAAAAGTAAATTTAACGGCGTTCTAAAATAAGCGATTCGGATATTGAGTATTTAGTTGCAAATTACAAATAATTTTATATTAGGAAGAAAGCATAAAAATACATACAAAGTGTAATTAAAATATTAATGTATTTAAAAATTTATTTACAGAATCTTCTTGAATTACAACGAGCCTATGCGACTGCTGTTCGGCAACTAAGCCTTGAATGCCGAAACTATGAGCTGTTATTGGCAGGTAAAAGAAACGAAAAATAATAAATTTTAGGGTTTCTCCTACAAATGCCAGGTAAACATTTTGATTAGTCTGGCTAGAAAATATTTAATTGTGATACTTTGTAAAAAGGCTTTAAATAAAATATAATTATAAAAATTAATTGCCACAAAAGTTCCAGAAAAGTTTTTTTTGTGTGAAAAATGTAGAAATTATTATGTGCAATACTGATCTTTATTTGTATAAACTTGTTAAATAATACTTGTATATTTTCGAATAATTTAAACAAAAACTGCCTGGACATATAATTGTTGTTTCTAAATATTAAGATGTTTATACTTGTATACATGTATAATATTTTAATTAAAAACAAAACCGAAATAATTTGATTTTTTTGTTACCTTAAAACTTACGTTTTTGTTATACCTATTAAGTTTTAAATTTATAAAGTAAATAAAGTATCACTGATAGACTTTACAGTAACACAAATGGGCCCAAAATCTCAATCATGCATGCTTTTGCTTTTTAGAAAAACAAGATTCACGTTAGGAAACCTTTTTTATTCCATATTCGGACATGTGAAAATAGACCGAGATAAAATTGCCTCTATATTTAAGAATTCTGCAAAGTGCAAACATGGTTTTAAGAATCGAATAGGCATTTAGTATCTGAAATTTTAGTTAGAACAACGCATTATTAATTTTAACACAGGTATAATACCTGTCAAAATTTTTATTTTCAATATTTGGAATAAAAGTGATTTTTCATAAAAATTTTTGCTTCGTGTGAAAAGCTTGAATTAGCTATAATAAAATTCGCCGTAGGATATAAAGGGTGGTTCAAAATCGCGAAAATATTACTTTGAAAATTAAAAAAATCAGAAGAAACATATTTTTTGGCGACCACTTAATTAAAAAGCGTATTGCTATTGATTATGGTTTCTTGAGTCTTTAAGAGAAAATTATAGTTAATTTTACAAAAAAAAATATTTTCGGAAAAAAATCGGGTATGAATATTTTTTGAAACTACTTATTTAAACTGGTGTACTTAAGTTGCTAGACGAACACAGATAAAACAGATTAAGATTGTTCCTAAACTGACATAGCTGAGTTGCTAGACGTGCAAATGGTTGTGTTCCTAGACGTGACCTCATTACAGACGGGTAAAAACCCAACATCATAAATTCTCATACGGTCAATATATTATACCATATATTTTTACCGAAAACAGAGTATAGGTGAGGGGTCATGGTTAGTTCTGGTCAGTTAAATATATTTTTTAAATTTCTTAATTAAACCTAACCTAAACCAATACACACTTTATAAATCCATTTGAGAAGAATAGGTGGGGGTTATGGTTAGTTTTGGTTAGTCAAACCTTTCTTTTATTCCTTAATTAAACCTAAGACTAATACACACTTTATAAATTCATTTAAGAATTATGTCAATCTTTTCTTTCGTTCATTCATAAAAAGAAATAGACCCTGCAGGTTTTAAAAAAATAAACATGGTCGGACGGTGTACCTTCTTAAAATAAACGGTTTTTAATAGCAAAATAAAACAAAACAAAAAAATGGCATAAAGCATTCGTTTTTACCCTCTAGAAACTCAACAATGTCTTTCTAGCAGCTCCTGCATCTTGGTCTAGCAACTCAAACCATCCCAAATCCATAATTTTGTTATTATCTTATCACCGTGTAGCAAACTCGAGTGCACTTATTTAAACAGCGCGAAAAAGAAATAAAACTTTTAACTTTTTATTGAATAAATCGATACTTTTTGTGTTACTACTTACATACACTTTAACTTTACTTGATATTGTATTCATAAAAACGTAAAATGAATTATTTATAAAAAAGACATTTACTTTAATTTGCACCCAAATTTTCCAAGTAATGATAAGCTCTAAGAAAAAATGTGTAAAACTTTTTTACTTACTTTATTATGCTTTTTAATTAGGCATTTTTAAAAATATAATTTTTCAGTTGTTTTTTTAAATAATATTTTCGATATATTCAAGCACCCTGTATATCATGGGGCAATGATGATGTAAACAATCAGATATCAAGTTTTATTAATCATCTACGAGGTTTCGCCAAAAATTTAATTTTTGCTTAAGAGTATAGTACCTATATTTTTACTAATATCAAAAATTGTTAAAGACAACAGTTTATAATTAAAAATTAGTTTTTAACAGGTACTAAAATGTGACTTTTCATAAAATTACTTTTTTCCCGTGGGAAAATAATAAGTACTTTTTTCCCGGACATTAGTACATGACGTAAGTAAAGATAAATATTTAATTTTAGAATAATTTATTATACAGAACTTACATTTTCCCTATATTAGGAGTCTAGTCAGATATTTTTTACCTATATAATATTCCAAATAACTACTAAACGATCGCTTTCAGTTTAAACTTTTTAATTTTAATCCGTCAAATTACAAAATTACATTGACAGATACCAAATAATTTTCTTAAGAGTTTCCATAGTAATGCAATGTCTAATTTTGTTTCAAACATACCAGTCGACCAGTTTTAAAAACTTTAAATTTTACATGATTAATTTTCTGACTGTATATGTTTTTTCAATAATAAGTCGTCGTTTTTCCAATCACAAAAAATTGTGTATTATACACGGTAAAAATTTTAGATCTTAGCTCTCGGATTATTGTCGCCCTCCGCTTCGCGTCCGACGACAACACAACTTCGAGCTAAAATCTAGAACTTTTTTCCCTTGTAGGAGTATAATAAGTAACTAATAAATGTGCAATTTTGTTTAATTACAAGAATTTTTTTATTTTTATATTTTTTGACATGGAATTATAATTAAGCGGCTTGGCAACGTTGCAATTGCAAATTTAGTGCCTAATGACATTTCATAGTCAAGTTTTGTTTGCTCGTCATTCAACTCGTTCCATTCACTATTCTATTAAAACAAATCAAGTTATTTTTTGTTTTTTAATTACCCAGGTAAAAATATTTTTTTAGAATGAAGAAACCTTGAAAGTGGTATAGAAGGTGAGCTCATATGAAGGACTTTGGGAGGCTATTTAATAAGGACTGGTTGAAGTCCGTAATAATTCTTTTTCGGCGTCAACATAATAATTAATAAATAGGTGTAATTTGCGGGTAAAATTAGATTTAATCGTTATTAATTTCGGTTTTAAATGATAAGTAAAAATGATTTAGGATTTTTAAAATATTTTGCAAAAATTTCCAAATAAAACTTTAAAAATGTTTATATTGGAAGCCCTTTTTTGATCTAGAGGACTAACAATGACAAAAATTTTCTTCTAAAAGTTTTCGATCTGAGACAGACAAAAACTTCCTAAAAATATTTGGTCACCTAAAACAAGAGAATGGAAGAAACATTAATTTACCCATTGAACCAGATATAAGAGAAAAAATCATATCATCTATACCGCAATTTTAAGGAAACATATAGTGCCAGGTGTCACGTAACAAGAAATATTTCAAAAAAAAAATCATGCATCAATTTTAGGCGTTTAACCAATTATAACCGCGGTAATAATTGGTGACAACTTTGACGTATAATACATTGTTTAATCGTAACATAATCGATTGGTAAATACCGTTTTAGAATTGGTTCTTCGCCTAAAATTGATGTTGGTTGCTTGAAACAACAGTTCGTGGCTGAGATTGAGTTATCTGTACTGTCAAAAACTTTTTGTCGACCCATTTAAAGAAAAACCGCAAATATTTCAAAGAAGGTAAGCATAATTAAACAGATCCACAAAATAAAAAAAAGTAGTAAGTAGTCTGTAGTCTATGATGGGTATCGGACAAAACAGCATGAAACGCCATTAATAATAAATGTTGTGGCTCTAGCAGCCCGCTTACATGAACCACATGAATATAAAAAATGGCTACGTTCGCCAAAAAATAAATTTCAATACTCTGCCGAAGAAACTTTAAACCTATTTTAGAATCAACTGTAAACAAGCAGCAGTACTAGAATTACGATACGATGCTATTTTAAAGAATTATTGTAATAATTATACACAAAAACTCGTATGAAAAAGCAAAACAAAATGAAGGCCTTCTAGTGTTATCTTTACGGACCTTAAAGCCGTAGCTACGGTTTTATTGGAATTAGCGGTCAGTTACCATTGAATCAGGTACATCATTACAAATTACTACCTGAGAATTAAAAATTATATTTTTCCTACTCACGTGCGCAAACTAGTTAATTTGAGCACCCGTAAAGTTCAACTTTGCACACGCAATCCACTGATCTCGATGGATTGCCAATGTTATTACCTGCGCGAAACAAAAGTTACATTTCATGGGCGAAAAAACCGGTTTGTACGCAAGCCAGTTGAGGGTAAACGCACCTGGACCCAAACAAACTATTCGCATTATAGGAAAACATTTGTTGACCGCGTCCTGGGTAGCTTTCCAGTGACGAAAATTTTTGTGCGTCACGCTCCAGGGCTTGAAGCTCTTGAACTGCTCTAAAAAGTTAGTCACTGGAACGCATCCTTAGACAAGGAGAGAGTGATACTTTAAGAAATTTTAAAATTTCGTTGTTTTTAACCTTTGTTGGCTTTATAATAATAATCTCTTTTTAATATCTTAATTCTTTTTAAATAAATAATTTTAAAAATCCATCCTTAACCATAGAAAAACACGTTTGAAGCACAAAAACCAAAAGAAGGTTTGGTGCATGAGGGGCAAGGAAAAGGAAAACGGAGTAGCTCATGTACATAACACTTTCCGTCATTGGAACGCCATAAAGTAGAACGAAATGCTCCTGAGCTACTCGGGAGCACTCTATTTGCATTTGCGTCACTGGAAAGTCACTCTGGTTTTCTGTTCGAAGTACGGTAGCTAATGAGCGTTACGGTCAGACCGCGGACGAAGGGTACGGGGTGCCGGTGTTTGTATTTTGCCAAAGCTTTTAAGTGCGCATGTTCGTCCACCCACTACGCGCGGTTGTAAAAATCCGAAAAATGTTTCTTGCCACTGCGGATCTAAATGTAGGTTATCTATGACGCAATCTCACGTTAAAAAATTTAATATGTAAAATTGTAAAAGTGTCTTTCCCGCACTTAAAGCTTATTCGAACTCCGCTTCGCGTCGTTGGTCTAACTGCATTTGGTGCGGGGAAATATCACTTTGCGCACTTGTTAGGGGACGTCCATTAATCACGTAATGTTGATTTTAAACAAAAATTTTAACGCCCTCTCTCCCCTTGGTGAGGTTTTAAGCTAACTCTCCCTCCTCATTCCCTATAACGTGTATTTTTTGGTACAAAATATATTACTTTTTTGCAATATTATCTTTAAATAAAACAAGCGAGTTTAATCTAATTTTATTCTAGAAAATAAAGGAGCCTTACGCTGAATAATGGACGACCTGTTAGCGCTCTCTCTTTAGGATTCTACCAGAAAAAAGTACGAAATGACTTTTCCACATTTTTTTTTTTTAATTAAATACCTACTGGGATATCCATCCATATGTTGGCCCTCTTTAGTTCTCATTGAAAGACCCTGTAAAGTGGTTCAAATAAATCAAGTCAAATTTCATACATATCAATTTCATACATCTTAACCGTGTATAAAAATGATTTCAAATTGTTAAACGGTTTTACTTAACTTGACTTGTTTATTTATTTATTATTTGATATTTATTTATTTTTATTTGGGTCTAGTAATTGGCATTTGACCCCCTTCCTGACGACCGATCGATTTGGTACACACTCTTAATCTTGATGACAATACAATATAATACATTCTTTATGATTAAAAATCAGAAGATGGCCGCCGATGCAAGATGGCGGATTATATATTACTTTACTACAACCTATATGGGTATCAAATGAAACGGCTTAATTGGTAGAATAGATTTTACTACTAAAAAAATCCAAAATTGCCGCCGCCACAAAATGCCGAATAACATATTTCTTCCACAACTACCTCAATATGGGTATCATATGAAAGGGTTTGATTCGTAAAATCGAGCTCACTATGAAAAAATTAAATTCCAAAATAGCCGCCGCCACAAAATGGCTGATTATATATTTTTTTACAACTACCTCAATATTGGTATCAAATAAAGGGTGTGGTTGGTAGAATAGAGTCCACTATAAAAAATTACATTTAAGATGGCCGCTGTTACAAAATGATAAATTATATATTTTCCACAACTACTTCAATATAAAATTGTTGGTTAGTTCTGGTTAGTTATAGTAAGGCATTAAATGAACTCAATAGAATGAGAAGTATCAACTAACAACAAAACTAAAAACTTGAAACCAAATTATGTAAAAAAAATATTTTAAACGGTTTTATTGTACTTAAAGCTAAAAAATAATTCGGTAAGTCCTAGCTACCAGATCGCACCAATCTTCTCATCAATCTTGGGTATTTATCAGACAAATAATAAAATTAACATTTCTGTAATAATATTTAATATTTACTCTGGATACGCAACGCTCAACGGTTTTAGTATTTATTCGATCAGTACCTCAGATTGTTGAGAAGATTGGTGCGATTTGGTAGCTAGGACTTACCGAATTATTTTTTAGCTTTTAGTACAATAAAACCGTTTAACATATTTTTTTATCATAATTTATTTTATAGTTTAACTCGACCACCAAAGTTACTCCTGGTTAGTTTACCCTATATTTATATTTTTAAAATAAGTTCTAGAAAAGCCTGTATCATGTATATACCGACATTTTTGTGTGATGTGATTCCATAATTTTTTCCCTACCTGAAATTTGGGTTTAGCCGATAGACCTGCCACCTGTGCTTTTTGTGGATCAACGGCCTGAGTATACCTGAATTTTTACCTAAGAAGAACCAAAGTTTACGGAGTATATAATTCGTAAACTTTAAAAGAACAAACTAAATAAAAGGTTTGTATCCTTAAATTTTACCCACAACATAAAGTTTAAGGTAAACGTCTAAGAAATGTGTAAGACATAAAAAAAACTTTTTAATAGTAGATCAACCATCTATGTATATGTATACTATGGCTTACTTATACAGGTAATCAAACTTAAGTCGGCACTATTGCTAACTTTTTTTATTGAAGATACAATGTGAATTAGTGAAGTTGTTTTTTTCCGCCGATTAACGTTCTGCCAACAGAAAAAACAATTGACCATCGGGTTTGTGATTTATTGCAAAAATATACTTCTAAATGGAATACCCTGTATATATCTATCTTAAAGATCTATCAAAGAGCTTTAAAAAGGTCAATATGTGATATATGTATACAATTTTTATAAAATAATAAAACACCCTATATATTTCACCACCAATAAATAGAAATTTTAAAGACCTTTAAGAATATATCACATTTGATATGTCTATCTCTTATATTTTTGGAAATATGGTCATCCAAGTCTAGAAAATAGTAGATATGTATTTTTAAATTATTTATTATTAATCTATTTTTAGTTATCCGAACAGATAGTATGTCTCAGAATGCGTGTTTCAGCAAGAAATAAGTAAAAACCGCCAGAAATTACAAATTAACTTGAGTTTTCGGCGGTTTTCATACATATAAATATAAAAAACCTGCTTTGGGACTGCTACAATCTTGGTCCCAGGCGAGGGCGTAGCTAGGATTTAGAAAAAAGTTATTTATTTGTCTTGCCGCCCTCTCCCCCTTGATAAAGTTTAAGTTTTAAAAAGCAAATCCTCTATTTGTATTATTATCGTAAATTTGATTAAATTCTATTGACAAATCATAAAATCATAAATTTTGAAAAATTATATTTTTGAAAGCTATATATACTTACTTAGTCAGGCAAAAAATTTTCACTTTTATTATTTTGCAAGCCTTTCAGATGCTTCAAATTGCAAGGAAAAGACAGACATTTTTTGCAAAATTTGACAGTACAATTTAGCAAATTCACAAAAAAATACAGGTAGAGGATTTGCTTTAAAAATTTATATTTTTTCTAATTGGGGGAGCGGATAATAAAAAAACAACTTTTTTACAAATTCCAAAATGTTTTTTTACCAAAGTGTTTCTTTTGGGACCAAAGAAACTTAGCATATATTTGGTGTGGCCCTATGTCTTAGTTTTCATTCAGTTTATTGATAAGTTTCCATCTTGGCGAGTACCCAAGATTTTTTTTACATGGATCCGGTACAAAAATATAAAATATTCCTCCAGTTTTTTTTTCAGTTTATAAACTGAATTTAAGTTAATATTTTCCTTTGATTATTTTGTGTACAATGCTTAACTATTTTTTTAATATAAAGAGGTTCATTATTACTTTATGATTAAATTAATAAGTTGAAGGACCTACATTATGTACCTCCCTATTACTACCGTTAACGTTAACGTGTTTCTTTTTGCACTAGTTGATTAATTGCGCTTTGACAATCAGCTGGCGTTAAGCGGTTCTACAATTTTGTCGTAAACGCGTTTTGAAACTTTCCTCGGCCAACTACAACTTAGAATTTACAGCTTGTCCCCCTTATAGGGGCGGAGCTTACTCACCACATAAGAGAATACCCGGATAAATTGTTAAAGCGGAGTCTCGAATAGCTGCGCCACGTTTGCGCAGTTTCGTTTCAAGGACCAGCGGCAAGGAAAACGAAATCATTTTGATTTTATTTAGTCCGATTCCAACTAAGGTGGAGAGTACGTTGCGCGTCATCTAAGTCCTAACAGCATAACTATCCCTTTATTTATTCAACAAAAGCCTCCCCTAGTTGCATTTATTTAACTCTTTTGTTGTATTACTTCGAACTGAAACTAAAATCGTACCGTGAAGTGTTCAATACGTAAAACGACTGTCAGATAAACGCCTTATGTAGTGATGAGGACTCGAAAAACGTGTTTATTAATTTAAAAATTGTGTTTGTTTTTGTTTGGATAATATCCTGCGATAAAGTGTAAAGCCGATTGTGTTGTGGACGGTAAAATTACAAAAACCATTGGACCTTGGTTTATTGGCGATTTTTTATATATTGGAATAACAATTACCTACTTAATTTAGTGGTAAGTTTATACAGGGTGTTTTCTAATTGCATTAAGAAAATTTAAGGGCGTATTCCTAAGCCATTTTTATGAAAAAAGGTTCTTATAAACATGGGTCCTCAAATTTTTCGTGTGTCAAGTTAAAAAAAAACTAAAAATTTTTAAAACAATTTTTTTGTAAAATTTGTTAGACTAGATTTAAACTTTATTTCAATAGGTATATTTGTTGTTGTTGTAACATAATTGTTAATAGGAATTTAATAACATTTAATTTTTAAAAGAAAAAATATAGGAAAACCCAGTTTAGAGGATTTTTTTGAAGAACCAAGCGAGCTACGTAGGAATATTGAAAAAGTGGTATTTTTCGATATTTTATCCAAAAATCTAAAAGTTGCAAAAAGTCAGTGGCGTACATTTCTTTGGCAATAATATTAGCTAAGCTGCGTCCCACACCGCCACTGGTCTCACTAATTAAAATTAATTTAGGGCCGAATTAAAATTCCTATTTTAACAATTACCACAGCCAATTTTGATTAAAATCGGATAAGACATATTTAAAATATTAATAAAAAGTCGATTTTCTTTTTAAAGTATAACGCCCTGTATATTAATAACAAAGTATTTCCGGACCTATGTTTATATACATTTTTTTTAAATAAAATTTAGAAATACACCCTTAAATTTTCTTACCGCAATAAGGAAACACCCTGTATAGTGTATATTTGTATATTAGTGTAATCACCTCTTTCCATCATTTTAAAATTCTAGAAATAACTTCTGTTAGGTAAAGATGATTAAGTTAATAAAGTTAAATAAAATCTTAATTTATTCGGTATTTGGGTACTGGGTAAATATGTAATAATTTTTTCCCTTAACTGCTTTGTTTATCATATAAAACATAATCTTTTAGGTCATCTATATGTAGAATTTATGGCATGTTAACTTACTTATGCCCTTTATAATATTATAGAATAGTAATTTTAAAATTAGTTGTAAAAAAACAATGCATTCTTTTTAAAACATTATTTACTTTTAAACAGAGTCTACCTAAAGTAAATCGTTAAGAAACTTGTAAAAGTGTATAAAACTGTCTATTCTAGCTGACTTAATTGTAAGATTTCTTTGTTTTAACTTTTAACGAATGTTTTAACCATATAAACAGTTAATTTGGCTACTTCGATTCTATTAAACCATCCTAGGTTTTATCTAAGGAGTCCTGTTTTATCATAAACAACATAAATTCAGTACTTAATTAAGTTATTTGTTATTTGAACTTTGTTTTTTTTTAAGCCTGTATCTTAAAAAAACGTGTAGGGGTGTATAAGTTCGGAAGATTTTCTCTGTTGTCTCGATTTTACTACCTGCTATTTCACCAACAGTAGACCATTGTATTATTATTCTAAATGCTAGTTAGGTACCTGCCTTTTGTTAAAAGTAAGTTTTACTATGCATGGTATAGGTACAATTCTTTCACTTAAGTTATATTCTAAACTTAAGGCTAAAATATTACCTACAGGGCGTCTGCAAAGTTGAGGATTATTAAAAGGGGTAAAAAATTCGTAAGCATACAAAAACACAAAATGACTTCGGTAAAAATTCAATGGTTTTCGAGATATCGGCATTTTTTTAAAGATTTTTAAATTTTTGAATTACCCTGTATAATATATGGCGATATTAATTAACGCTTCTGCTATTTCAGACGAATTTCGAAATATCAAAAATAAAAAGTTTACAGAAATAGCCAAATCCATCCGTGGACACGCTCTATTTTTAGAGATTATTTTGAGTTTAATGTTGGTTTTTAAGCAAGGAAATGGCTTTTCATTGTTCCAAAACAATCAAAATCTAAAAATATAAATCGGTTCCATCATTATTTAATTATTATTATATTTTCTTATCTGTTTGTCTTTTTTACGATCTGCCCTATATACGAGGCTCATATTTGGTGGAGGTACTTAAGCGGTACAAGGTGTCCTCAGGTATATGAATCTGCCGTGCTGTAGTAAATCCCGAAATCCCCCTCTTGGGCTCCCCTATCATAAATATCATGCTCGGCATCACGACGACTTTAATTGAGTATATTTACTTAATAATTTTTAATGTAAATAGTTGGAATCGACTGCAATTCAAGGAAACGCTTAAATAAATTTATAATTCTTTTTAGAATTATAGCACTTATCTATTGTTAAAAGTTAAAATAATGAAAAGTTTCGGGAAATTCTTTTTACGGGAATTTAAATAAATTTTCTCTCAGAAATCTGCTACATGCTTTGATAGATAATAAAATTTTCAAGCTAAAATGAAAATATAGTAGTCCCAAAAACGAACCTAGGCCGGTTTAGACGATTTGAAGGAAAACTAAAGGTTGCGTACAATGCGTAGCAGTGGCGGCGAGTATAGATGGGTCCACATTTATTTTATTCTGAAAGCAATACCGCCAATTACACAAAAATGATAAAGTAAACAAACCTTTCCGAATGCACATAGCGCTAACAGAGCCTGATTTCGTATTTTTTAGATAAATAAAAAACACTGCTATAACACGTACTTAAAAAACATTCTCTTATTTCGCCTCTGTCTTGCCATACAACCGGTGGCACGTGGCGTGGAACTAGAAATTTGTAGGGTTTAATATTTTTTGCTGAATCGAGAATAAATCATTGTTCACAAAAGGGTTTATTTACTTTGTAATTTTTGTGTACTTTGCGGTATTACTTTCAAAATGAATTAAATGTGGACCCATCTATACGTGGGTGCACGGGGGCCAATGCACCCAAAGAGGTAAAATGTATGAGTGCAATGCATCCATATGAAAAAAGAATATTTAAACATTTGTATCCGTCAAAACTGTGGTGTGTTGATACGGTGAGGACCGTGTTTTTGCTCTTCAAAAAATTTTTGCACCTGCACCCATATGAAAACTGAAAACCCGCCGCTCCTGATGCGTAGGCGAACTACGTCAGTCGACATAACTTGTATATACGGGTCTCGATACGGGGTTATTCACGGCGAGTGTCCTATTAAAAAATCTCGAAAACTGTTAAAGATAAATTTATTAAATTTTGGCTCTAGATATAGATCTCTATAGGTAAATACCGAGAAACCGAGGGGTAAATCAAAATTGTGGTGTACAAGCAGTTGGAATTGGAAGGAATTAGGTATGTCGAAATATGTGGAATTGGGAAAAGTAAAGTGGATTTGTGATGGAAATGTGTGGAATTGTGTGTAATTATACGTAACTGTAACCTGGATTTGATCATGTTTTTGCATTTGTTCAAAGTGAAACCATTATTACCAAATTTTCAATGATACCACCTATTATGCCATGTAAACGGCAGGGTAATGCAGCGAGACAATCGTTGATTAAACCCAACGCCTTTAATATCAAGTATAGTATGACAAATAATTTGAGAAGAATTATCTCGAGAATCATATGTAATTGCAGATATTATGTTTTATGTTATTGTATTAAATTCATCTATTAAAATTAAAAAATCCAATTTGGGCACCTTTAAAAAAATCGAGGGGGAAATTCTCTAAAAAAAATTGATAAATATATTTTTTACACATGGATCGGCATTATAGTACAGGAAATAAAGCATTTTACCTAGCAATTTTTATGTCCTGCATGGATCGACTTAAAATCTTAACAGAATGTAGGAAGTAGCTCCAGGAACAAAATAAATATCGAACCGAAGGGTGCCAAAACCCTGGGGGTGGAAAATTTGTATGTCATTTTAACAACAGAATCGATTGAAAAGTGATTCTAAGCAAAAAATGTTCTTTATAGTTTTTTCGTAAAACTAAGTAATACTTTTCAAATTATTCGCAATTGGAAGTAATAATTATCCGACAAAAAAACGTTTTCGCGAATAACTCGAAAATTATGCTTTTTATTTAAAGAACTGTTTTAATTTTTCTGCAACTAATATGAACTAAGACGTGACTTGTTAAAGGTTAGTTTTTTTCTTAAGTAGAAAATTTAATAGATTTAAAGTCAAATAATGAGAAAATTCTGCATATTTCATAATATCTTTTTTGTGAAGTATCTAATCATACCTTTTGACCTTATTTTAGTTTTTAGCATAAAAATTAAATGAGTTATGATAAAAATAAGGTCAGTATAAACATTTTTGTACACAAAACTCATTTAAGACAACACCCTAACTACCTTTTAATTAAAATTGACCTTCACCCTTGTGTGATTCTTTTTATACATGTTTTAATAAAAAGTCCAATGAAGACTGACCAATTTTAAATGTCTAATTTCAGGAAAATTTGAGCATAAAATAAAGAACGATTTTTACAATTTTTATATATTAAAAACTTTTTCTAAATAACTCCGAAAACAATGAAAATAAGAAGACTATTTTTTTGTATGTAGATTTTCACCTTTTAATGAATATTTAGCGAGATATGCTCGTTTAAAACCTCTACGAACGAGGACCAGCTTTTTCAGGCCCTTTAAACTCACCCCATTAAAAAAAACTAGGGCTTGTAGACTTACAGAGCCTTGTAGCTCTTAAAAAATAACAAAAAAACTTCTTTAAAACTTTATATAAATAAAAATGGAGAAGATATTTAAGCAATCAAAAACAAAACCAACAAGGCCACTTCAGACATAATAATCTTAGATAATATTTTGATATTAGGCATTTTAAATTGGTTAAACTTGTGGGAGTCAGCTTTAATTAGGGGGGTTATTTTTTATTGATTTCTTAGTAAAAAAATTAGTTACGGACCTAATTTTTATTATAACTCACTCAATTTTTTATGCTAGAGACTTCTTTTTTTAAGAAAAGTCTAATTATGCACTTAAAAGGTTCGATAAATTATTCTCGAAAAATGCAGCAATTTCCGTTATATTTCACTTTGAATCTATCAAATTTTGCATTTAACGAAAAAGCTAAAATTACCTCTCGTGCCTTATCAGTTCGCATTGGTCATAAAAAATTATAACAAAAAATTTTGTTTTTGTCTTTTTAAAAAACCTACAATTTTTTGCCAGGAATCACTTTTTGATTGATTTCTGTGGTTAAAATGTAATAAGGGGTAGCAACCACCCCCAGGTTTTGGTGCGCTTCGGTTCGATATAGATTTTGATCCTTGGGCTATTTCTAAATCTCATTAAAATTTCAAGTCAATCCATGCAGGACCAAATATTGCCAAAGTTTTCTACCTTTTTGAGCTTTATTTCCTGTACTGTAATTGTTGAATCCTGGGTTTAACCATATGATTTTTTTATTATTTCTCAATATACTTTCAAAACACTGGGCAAAGTTTAAAAATATCCATGAAAATATCTTAGCGTACGATGCAGATGCAAATGAAGACAAACAGCATTTTTAAACCTAAAGTAAATATTGTTTAAATAACTTGTTTAAAATTAAAAGCCATGTATTATTAGGAGGCAAAACCGAGGGCAAAACATTACAAACATAATTTTAGCCAGCAGAGAACAAAATAGAACAAAAGTAACTTGTAAATAATCTCCATTGGCGTTTGTTTTTAAAAAAAAATATAAAATCTGGTTATTCCTGAAGCATTTCAATTTATTTGAATCATTTAAAGAAACGAGAAATATATAAAAGAAAAACAATACATCTGGTTAGCCTGGAACTTAATGAATGACATGTCGACACTTTAACTTAATTTAACTTAATACAAAAGTTAAATTAAGACCATTTAGTCATTAACGCAAAACATAATTGCATTTTTCATTGCCTACTTTTAACCCGATAACTGTAATAAATGACATAATATGCAACATCCAAAAGAAACTCTTGACTTAAAATACATACAAAGTGTGATATATTTTAAAAAAGCAATTTTTTTACAATTTTAAAATAAACAAAATATACTAGGTGTCTCATCTAAAATTTTAAAAATAAATGAATAAATCATAAATTTTTAAAAAAATATTAATAACAAGCCTTAAAAAAATTTAAAAAAAACCCGCTATAGCGAGTAAATGACGCAAGATGGCATAATTGCGGTTTTCCTCTCGGTTTTCACTAATAAGTTTGACTTGAAATTTGAGTTTTACGAAGGGGGTCGTTCGATGATATTTTTGTTGAATACACGCCAAAAGTCAATCTGGAAATAATGGGACCGCTTCGGTTCTGGTTCCGGGGTATTGCGAGCTGAATCTGTTCAGCCCTATTAAACCCTATGAATCACACCTAAAACAAAACAAAGAAAAACCCAAAAAAATCTAATTAAACATTGTCTTTTCGGTAGCAGATTTGCCACCGTTATCAAGATATTTTATAAAAGGGGGTAATATTTTGTGTAAAACATACAGAAACACGAGTTTCCTATACAAAGCGTCGAATTTGGCCCATTCTGTACACATAAAATGTTGGACATTATGAGGGTTACCCGAGGGGTAAACCACTGACGAAAATAGGTACACCACAATTCTACTTTTTCATATAATTCCACAATTCCATGACACTTTCACTTTAATTTTTGAAATTAATGGTATAAATTGCCGGGGAAAGGCTGTTTTTACCTTTTTTGTAATTTTTTTGTCATAAAAAATTTAAAGAGCAAAAAAAAGGTTTACTTTGAAGAAATACAAGAAACGAGGTGAAATTAACATTACCATTGAATATCCACAATTTACCCACACAATTCCACACAATTTCCCAACAATTCCACACAATTCGACTTTACTTCCCCCAATTCCACATATTTCGAAATAATTTTATCCAATATCTGCTTGTCCATCACAATTCCTCATTGGTTTACCCCTCAGTGCCCAAAAAAATTTGTCAAGTAATAAATGCAGTGCCTAAAGTAACAGAAATATGCAATTTTCGTGAGATTTAATATGAAAATATATTCATACGAAACTCATGTTTTTGAGTTTTGCCACAAGGAGATCCCTATTTTAACCTGAAATTAAGATCACTTAATTTCTATAGTAAATTTTAAAATACCCTACTTATAGGTAAATTAAGAAATTTTTGAAAAACAAAATATTTGTGGTCAACGTCAAAGTAAATTATTAAGAATATGACGTAAATCACTCTGTATGTGGTGGAAAGCTTCCTACTTGGATTTTAATTCTTTTGTATTGTTTTCAGGCCTAAGTAGAAAAGATGTCCCAAGAAAACTCCAATAGTGCCGTATATTAGTTCGATTGTCATTCGGGTCAATATTTGATGGCTATAGTGGGGCCCAGTTGCCACTCGAGGGTGTCCATGTCCGTCTCTATGAGCCTGATGCAGGGTACAGCGGGTCCCGCCGCAACGGGGGCCAACAGGGAGGCTTGCATGCCGCCCAGCCCTATTACCATCCCCAACATGCGGCTGCTCCCGCTCACACACAAGAACAAGTTCAGCCTGACAGGCCTATCGGTTATGGAGCCTTTGGAGTCGTATGGTAAGTTTTGAAAAATATTAATTTGCCATCATTAATTCAAATTAAAAGTTCTGCTAAATACAGGGTGATTAAAGATACGAATTTGGTTAGATTAGTAAAGTTGTAGAAGAAGAAACAATTGAACATGGAATTTTTAATTTATTGCACCCTGTATATTATATCACCCTTCGAAAGATCTATCAAAGAGCTTAAAAAAAGTCCACATGTGTTATATCCAATATTTAATAGTTTCGGAAATATGGCCATCCTTAGAATTCGATAGTAAACTGGTATTTTTAAATAATTAAAAAAATTGCGTTTGAAAATGGAAAAACTACAGCACAATATGCAGTTTCATGGGGAAAAAATTAACATTACAAAAATTTAAAGTGCTTAAAATAGTCCTTTTAAAAGTTTTGCCTTTAAAGAGCATTATACTACTACTTCCTGTTTAACCGGAAGTGGTGTTAAATTTGAACTTAAATATGATAATCCTGATAGTTATAATGGAACATCCTATATATGTTTTTAAGATTTAAATTATTTAAGCTATTCCTGATATATACCCTTAACCTATTTTTTTTTGGTTGTGGAAAAACGGGTTTTAAGAAGGTCCGAACGACCTCGCAATACACAGTTTCATGCATATTGTGTCTTCGTCTGGACCTTTTCAAACGCCATTTTCTCTGAAACTAAAAAAGATAGGTTTTGGGTATATACCAGGAATAGCTTAAAGAATTTAAATCCTTAAAAATATATAGGGTGTTCCATTAAAACTACCAGGGTTATCATACTTAGAAGTTCAAATTTTACGTCACTTCCGGTTAAACAGGAAGTAGTATTATATAGGTTTTTAAAGGTAGAGTTAGGTTATGGATATATTTGAGGTTTTATATCCGAAATGACCTGTAAAAACCAAATTCAAAAAAAAAATTCAGGTTGCTCTATTTAAAATATTAAAGTTGGTTAGACCGGAATTAATAAACAGATGCTATTATATTTAAAATTGGTTTTATATGATAATGCAAAGTGCCTTAAAACAAAGAAAAAACGGCATATAGGCGCGTTTTAGAAAGGTATAAAAAGAGAAACGTATATTATCTAAATAGTTGACGGCCGGACCCTTAGCGGAGGGCATTTATGAAAATTGGGTAATATCGCCGGTAAAAAGTAGTAATGCATGTGCATTAGACAAAAAACTAATTGACTTAACAGTAGATATGTGTTCGTATAAATAATATATTTATATCAGACATACATTTTTGACCGTTTACATTGGCCAGAATTTCTGTCTGACATAAATATCATATATCATGCAACAGTGGCGGCAAGTACGTGAGTGCACGGGGGCAAATGCACCCAAACAGATGAAATGTATGGGTGCAATGCACCCATATGTGAAATAAAAGATTTGAACATTTTGGTCCCTCTAAACTCAAAATTGTTGTATTTTATGTGGGTGAGGACCTTTTTTTCCTCTTTAACTTTTTATTTAGAGTTGGGGTTTTTACAACTTTTTCAAGTTTTTGTTTTAAATTCCAACTAGAATATGAAGGTGAAGATGACTTTTTTATGCTCTTCAAAAATTTTTGCTTGTCTTGGCACCCATATGAAAACTCAAAACCCGCCGCGCCTGTCATGCGATAAATGTCAGATGTAAACCTACCATTAAAAAACTTTCACTTTTTACCATATTATAAGGTGAAGTGAGTCTCTAGAATCAGTTTTTAAGGGATTAGATAAAAAAAGTCGATATGGCAATAAGCTCATTCTAAATATCGTCGCCTTAGAGCAGAACTACCTTAATTCAGAATTTGCCATTTTCATTATTTTAAAGAAGGAATTTTAAAGAAGGAATCCTAAAAGCATTCTAATATCTTTTTTAATACATACTGACAAATCAGGCAAATTTAAATAACCAAAATTGTTTGCTACTATTTATGTAACATTTATTCTGATTTCTGAGGCACACTCAGATAAGGCAAATAGTAAAAATACTAATAAAAAGCACTTTCAGGAAATGGGCACAATCTAAATTAATAAGTTTTTTTTAATAATAATTAATATTTGTTAATAATTAGCTATAATTGTATGGAAAGTTGAACCTTTCTAATTTTTTTAGGAAATAAATTCCAAATAATAATAAAACGACTTTGAGGCCTTACCCTTTGAAAAATTAATCATTCACACTTCGATTACAACGCTTTTTTAACCTGATATATTGCTTCCGGCAAATTGCAACATATAAGCCGTTTTATACAGGAAACGATATCGATAAATATTAATAATTATTAAGTTTAAAACGTTTGTTTTTAGTTTAAAATCAAAGATACTTATAAAAATTGTTACAGCAAACTTTAAATTTGAATATCCCTATTAGACTGGGCCAAAAAAAAACAAACATTTTTTTTCTAACGGTACTGTAAAAATATTGTTCATGGCGACGGAAAAAATATATCTTGAAATTTTCAGCCCTTAATATTTTACATTAAGAGGTGCATTTTTATGCAAAATCTCGAATCAGTCACTTTTGAACCTTCGACCAATTTATATTCTTGAAGAAAATTAAATTCTCTACACAAAAGCTTTAGTAAATTTCCGTAAAACGAGCCGTTTTCTTGTAATCGTGCCTTAAATATATTTTTTAAATTTTGTCACTTGGATTCTGGATTTTTAATCTACCATAAATATCAATATCTTTATAAAACAAAAAAATATTCTTTAGGAAAATTTAATGCTCTACAAAAAGGTCTCTTAACATTTTTCGATAAATTCATTCCTTTCAAAGTTATTCAATATTGAAATAAATTTTCATTTCAAATAAATTTTCATTTTAATTTCCACATTGAATAACTTTGAAAGGAATGAATTTATCGAAAAATGTTAATGCTATTTTGTAGAGCGTAAAATTTTCCCTAATAATAATTATTTGTTTCATAAAGATATTGATATTCATGGTAGTTTAAAAAATCCAGAATCTAAGTGACAAAATAAAAAAAAAGTTTAAGGCCCGATTACAAAAAACGGCTCGTCTTACGGAAATTTACTAAAAGAGCTTTTTAATTTCCTTCAAAAATATAAATAATTGGTCGAAGGTTCAAAAGTGACTGATTCCGAGATTTTGTATAAAAATGCAACAATTTTAAAAAATCAATTATCTTATTACTGCACCTTCAAATGTTTAATATTAGGGGCTGAAAATTTCAGGATATTTTTTTTTCGTCGTCATGAACAATATTTTTACAGTTTTGTTAGAAAAAAACTTGTTTGTTTTTTTGGCCCAGTCTCATCCTTGTATTACTTGTTAAGCTTCTAAGATGGTATTTATGTAGTTAAAAAATTATAAAAATTAATTTAATAGGAAACCTAATTCGTTATTACTTAGGGTTTGCTGCACCTGCTGGTTACATTTGCAAGTCAGCACCTTGGCTGTAAAAGCCTAAACGGGTTTATAATGTTAAAAAATATATTGAATCGCTTATAGTTCAAAATTTAATTTTACAGCGTTCGTGGAAACGCGTTTTTTTTCTGTTAATATTAAGGGCATAAGAAATTCTAGTATAGTAGTATAAGTATTTACAACACTCTTATTGTAAATTTTATTTAATCTCTAGGTAACTAGCAATTAGCATTAGAAGAAACAAAAGAATGTTTTAAACATCATGAGTTATAACTAAAAATATGAATAATGACCAAGAGTACAGTACCTCTATTTTTAAAAATATGACAAAATTGAATTAGTAAATTTTGTAGAGAATTAAATTGTATGTCTAGATTTAAAGTTAAGGAATTCAAGTAAAAAAAATATCTATTTAAATTTTACACATTACACATTAACAATTTTTAAAATACTTGGCCTAAGCCAGCAAATTTTAAAGAGATATTTAAAATTTCTTTAAAACTTTCTTTCCTTTTGCTTATTATTTAAGTTATAATCAGTAATTTAAAAAATTGACTATAACATTTTTTCTTACTTTTATGCTTTAACTTTAAATTTTGACACAAAGTTCAATTCTGTACAACATTTACTTATACAATTTTGTTATATTCATCCATATTTTTAGTTATTCTCTTATTTTGCCTCTTGGTTCGTGGTTTTTAAAAGTGTTTGTTTTAGCCTCTGTCCTATTATAAAACCGGTGGCACGTGGCGTGGTACTAGAAACTCTTTGGGTTAAATATTTTTTGCTGCAATAAATCATTGTTCACAAAAGGGTTTCTTTACTTTATAATTTTTGGTGTACTTGGCGGCTTCGCTTTCAGAATGAATCAAACGTGGGCCCATCTTTATTTGAGAATCTCATTGGTCACATTACAATTGCAATTCAGCGCCCTCATTGAAAACTTTTTGAACCATTATGGGGCACGATGCACTATGACATTCATATTTTACGTGCTGTTGTTACTGTTAGTATTAAATTTTAAAAGTTTTTTTATTGCAATTATTGGATAAATGCAATAAAAAAATACCCATCTGAAACTTGTGTTAAGTGTTTTAGTAGGTGTCATCGTGAATTTCATTAAATAATCTATAATAACGCAAAATAAACTAAGTCGGTTCTGTTATTTTACAGTTCAAATGTAAATAACCAAAAACTTAACCTTTCGTCGTTGTTCCAAATGTCCTGTTTACCACTCTTGTTGAATATCTCACATCGAATATGTTTTAATTTCGCGCTTCTGTTTGAGATACTTTTTTAGATACAGGAGTTGCATGTACAAACTGACATACCTTTATATAACAAGGCTAAAAAAATGATAACCAAATCACGGGTCCCAATGAAATCAAAAATCAAACAAAACTGTTAAGTATAAAAAGTTTTAGAAAATATAACCCACTTTTTCGTGGTTTTCATAAAACTATTTTGAACGCTTTAACTCTATTAGCCTTTCGTTGTCTTATTTAGGTTGTTAGAAGTGTTTGTTTTTAACTGAGACATAAACCAGAAATCTGGTAATTTCTGTAAATATTCTTCCCCAAATTGAATCTGATCTTGATCAAGGTGATAAGAATGCTTCTTAATCTGAAGCGCGGAATAATATGCAAAAAGGACTCTGGCTATGCAGAATTTTATGAGACGTTCAGTTTACATACGCGAGTTCAGTTTTTTAGGTTCATTTGAACTCAACTGGTATATGAACTTATCCATTTAAAATATCTTGCTATCAGAACGTAAATGTCATGTATTCAAATTTAAAATTATTTGATTTTTTATTAAAAAGAAAAGTTGTTCTGTTGTAAGACCTAAAAGGTATTAGATACTTAAGATTTTTCAAAATCATTGATGCATTGTTAAGATAATTTAAACAGTTTTATAGAAATATAACAAGAAAAAAGCAAGCAGTGTCATTAGAGGTGATAACTCCAAATTATTTTTTAAAGTTATTCTTAAAAACTAATTTTGGTACTGCAAACCCTTACAACATTAGCAAATTTTCACTTTTTATCTTAAACTTTTATTGGTTTAAAAATACTATTATAAATAAAACTTTAAAACTACTGAGGCTTTAGAAACACTTTTATTCTTAAACCTAATTTAACATCTAAAATCAAAGGTCATTTACTTTTTCTCTCCTACCCCTGACCATATGGTTTTGACTGGATCCCTTGTTTACCTAATATTGGTTGTTTTTGTAAATATTTAAACTTCAGATTTTTGATAACTGATGAAAATCATTTACAGTTTTTTTCTTTAGGATGCTCAACATTACTTTTTTGATTAAAGTCTTTAAATTATTTAATATTTTTGAAAACTTTGCTAAAATCCTGCCTGTACCTGGCGACACCCATGGATGTTTTACCTGCATTTTGTCATCTGATGTTGATTTTTAGGCTTTAAATGTAC
This sequence comes from Listronotus bonariensis, assembly GCA_014170235.1. Taxonomy (NCBI): domain Eukaryota; kingdom Metazoa; phylum Arthropoda; class Insecta; order Coleoptera; family Curculionidae; genus Listronotus; species Listronotus bonariensis. Next base: position 31,322 of record JACEGR010006864.1, on the reverse strand, counting down.
ACTGTGTTACTACTAAAAACTTATTTTAACAGTACATAATTGATTAAAAAACAATCTCAGAGTGTCTCGTTCAGTTAGCACCCCTAGTTTGGTAATGCCGATTGAGGGTTTGCAGAAAATCAATAACTTGTAGCTACTTTACTGATTCTCTTTAGAGATGTTTATCTTTATTTTTAAGGAGGGTTTTAGTGAGTAGCTTATAATTAAATAGGATTTTTATTTTTATGGAAATTATTTAGATATATTTTTTTACAACACTACCATAATTCACAGTATATTAAACGTGCATAAAATTAAGAGCAAATACATTATCTATTTGGTCGGCAATATCACGGCATATCTTTAAACATAAGAAAATGGAGTTAGGCCGATTTTCTTACTTAAGAGGGTATTCTGGTGTAAAGGAATGAATTTTAGATAATTTTTGAAGTGCCGTAAAAAGGCTATCAATATTTTAACTTTTAATTTTTTTATAACTTATTTATTATACATTACATGACAAAAGTACAGAAAAAAAATTAAAATTAAAAAAAGTGAAAAATTAAGGAAATTATCAGCTGATGAAGTGGGGGTCTCAAAAAATTAACACTTGACCATGCCCAGAATCCTTCTAGCAATTCGACAGAAAAAAGAAAAATGATTATTAATCTAGAGTAATGTCGCTATATCCGGAATTACGAAAAGTAAAACAAAATCATTTTTCCTGATTGTCTGACCTTATTGATGTTTTTAAAAATAGTAATAATTGAAATTTTGGGGATACGGCTAGTTTCGGACATAGACAAGTCTATAAAGAAGACACTCAAATAGTTTCAAGTAGAACTGAAGAAATAGTGAAAACCGTTGAGAGAAAAACACGTTTAAAGTTTGTCGTAAATTTTTTCGCAGTCTAAGTCATGATATTTTAACTTACATTTATTTAATTTACCATTCCTGCTTCATACATCGGAGGTTCCTCGACTTTGAAAAAACTTTTTCCGCTTTTTACCTTCCAATCGAACAGCTTTAATGCACTGGATTCCCGTATCTCACAGCGGTCAATCCGGAGGTTGTTCAATTAGTTCCGGCGGAGCCAGTTTGGATGTCGCGTCAGAAGATTATTTTTAACTTCGAAAATAATTTAAATTTTGAAAAATCCTTTTGTAGGCATATTTTTAAATAGGTAAAATTTAAAAATAAGAAAAAAAGCGATGTTTTTTAAATTTCTACTCCAGAATACCCCCATAAAAAGGTTGCTCATTAGTTGGCTCATTAATATCATGAGTAAGGCTTAACTGCCTTTTCACATTAGCGGGCATTAGCGGAATACGGGAGACGGACCAACGCTATCGAAGTGTATGAGTCAAATGAAACCTTTCATACGTAAAGAACGCGGAAAGTCGGCAAACTCAAAGGCTTTGTATAATTTTTTATTACTCTGTCCGTCGAAACCGGCTTAGTGTGAAAAGGCGCTAAGTCAGTACTTGGTCAGTTCTTGATAGTGTTTAAGTTACAGAATATGATAATTCAGATGATCTGATTTTAATAAGAAAATAAATCTCGCGATAGTACTTCAAACGCTCTTCTGTAAAAAAAAAAAATAAGAAAATGGTACACCGCATTTTGTGATATTCGACGAGGATTGGTGCTAGCGGGTCTATTCTCCAATCTTATTTCACAGTGTCGCATGCCTGATCAACGTAATTTCGCTTAAAAACAGGTATGTTATGCGAGATTATATGAATGTCGAATGCGACACTGGGTGTTCAAGATTGGAGAATCGCCTGCCAGTGCAGACACAATTTTGGCATTCTGTTTAGATGTTTTTTTAAATATATATATTTTTAAATCATTGATGCTTAATATTCATTATAAAAAATCTATTGGCAGTTTGCTAAATAGATCTTTAATTTTCAAGGCTCCACCATATGATTGTTGTTAATTAGTTATTAATTTAAAGCCATGTACAGACTATACAATCGGGACAACATTGTCGGCCGACAGTATCTTGTTCAAAAAAATTTTCAGCAACAAAGTTGGCCAACATTAGCAGATACAAGTGTTTCGCGTCCACACTAGTTTTAAAGCTCGTACAAACCTGCCGAAGATTTCCATATTAAATGGAAAACAGGCGACTTACCGCTTCCTTGGATGAAAACGCCCACCGATGTTGCCATTGCGTTTGCAACAAGTCGGCCGACCAATGTGCAACATTCAAGATACAGTCGGCCAACAAATGTTTTCGCCAATTGTATCCAAGTCTGTACGTGGCTTAATGAACTAAATAGGTGTTATACCAATAACTGCACCGATAGTGCAGTCATTAGCTTTGTTGTATACCGTATTAAATCTGTTAATTATTAACAAAAGCAAACTCTAAACAAATATGAAACAAACAACTTTGAAACTTGGTCGACTGAGTCCCCAGTTATAATAATAAAAAAAGACTAATGGTCGTAATCATTTAACCAAAAATACCGACTTACCGACAGTGTACACACTACGCCATTTATATTTTGATTTTAAAAATATCGTGGTTGTCCGACGGATATACGGTGTAACGGAATTTTTCTGGGACCAAATATATATTTTAAAAGAATGCCAAACTAAACAATTTAATAAAACATAGCATAACTTTTCTTAATAGGTAGTATACCCATATAATAATTTTTAAAATTACAGTTATTTTAATACAAGCCTTTTTAGTAATATGAAGTTATAGATACTAGTGTTGCAAGGGGACTAAGAGTAAACTTATAAAAACACGGCACTTTGAATCACTTAAAGAACTATTAAAAAGCCATAAGTTGAAGAAATAATAACAATTATTATTAGTTAATGATTTGTTTTAATTGAAATTAACAAAAAGTCATTAAAAACACTTAAATGTATATATATTTTCTGTTTTTACCAGAGACATAGTGATTTTGCTCTGGGACAAATAAAAGTTGATTCACCCAAATATGAAATTACATATTCTTTTCAGCAGCAATACTGGCAATATAAACTCAGGTTTTTTGTTTAGGAAAACTAATACATTTCTTAGTGTAGTTGCCTTAGCAATAAAAACGTCTATCTCAAAACATGATTTTTTAAGTTGTGCTGCTATGGTAGCCCTCGAGCGATTTATATCGCCAATTATGAGCACATGCCACGTATTGTGATCGGCGATCCGTCGTGGCGATTGTTATTCATTAACAAGTACAGTCGAAAAAATATTTTATTTAAAATTCGTAAAAAATATTGGTTTCATTTCTTGAACAATTCTTTTTATTTCATGAAAAACTTTTAAATTTAGTACCGTTGGTATCCACTTATTAATTCATGGTCAATATCCTCCTTAATTTGTAAGGTTAATTTTTGGATTAACCTGCATAATTTATGCAAATACTGATCGTATTTTCAATTTAGAGTCATGTTATCGTTAGTTTGTGGGTGTTTGTTTATTGATTTAAAAATGGAGGTTGACGTAAGTAATAGAATTTCGAAATCTGTTATTGGTGTTTAAAAATATTAAGGGTTAAATCCAGATTTAGTTTAAGGTATATTAAATATTAACCAAGTCGATACTTTTGGCCATGTTCAGGCCCGACGATAGGGCGTTTAAGGCCGTACAAATTATCGGGGTCTAGGGTTATGGAGGGACCGCCGGCTTTATACAACTTATTATTTTTTACAAACATACAGGGTGCAATTTAATTGATGGCTAAACTTACAGGGTATGATTTTTTATCTTATTTGAGGAAGAAAAGTTTATATAAATATATGTCCTCAACCTCTTAACTTTAGTGTTAAAATTTCAAAAAAATCTATTTTTAAATGTCTTAACTATTTTTTACCCAATTTTGTTTTAATTTGACAATATTATTAAATGTTATTAAGGGGGTAATTTATTACTAACTTAAGTCCAGTGGTCTCGAGAAGCAACTGAAGGAATATTTCCAACAAAATTACGGTACGCCACTGACTGTGTAAATGTGTGTAAAATTTTTGTGCTTTCTTTAGATTAAGCAAAGAAAAATACTGCTTTTATGTCTTTTAATTTTTTCCGTGTCTTGTTTAGTTCTGGTTAGTTCTGGTTAGTAAAAATAAATTCACTTATTTGCATATATTGCAGACCATAAAAGAAGCACTGCGGGAAATTTTTCTTTTAAAAATTAGGTTTTATAATTTTTAATAAGCAATTATGTAACAAAAATAATAAATACTTATTACTAATAGTTTAAAAGCTATTTGGGCCTTGGGTGGGGTTAGTCGTGGTTGTGTCGAAGGGAGGTGCAATAAAAACAAAAAAATGAAGGCACAAATAAGTACAAAAAGAGTTCACCTAATAAAAGGACCTTTGTTTACTCTATTTGCCAACCCACTAAATTTTGAAGAGCAAAAAGAAGGTCTTTACCTTGAAAAAGGTACTTTTCCATACATATACTCTTATGTATTCCTATACCGCGCCGCGCATATACAAAGGCCGCGGGGTGCAAAATCCTTTGAAAAGCAAAGAAAACTTGTTTTTTTACCGTTGTTTTTTATACATTTTTCTGTCAATATTCAAAAGCCGGGGGTGCAAGTGCAGCCCCTTCCCGGCGCCCATGCGAGTTGTTATAACAACCTAATGCATCGCATCAAAAGCCGTGATTGGGACAAAGAAGGCCAAAAATAACATCATACAGTTGCACAGTGGTACGCGGCCAGTTTATTTGCGACAAAACTTGGTAACTATATTTTCGTACGTCAGTTTATACGTGTTTAATTCCAAATATCTCTAAAAACATTTTTGACATTTTTATTTATTTATTTTTTTCAGATTATTTTGAATTATTTAATCCTGTACTGTGTTCATGGTGTCGTAATTCCCTGGTCTTAGTTACAATTACAAATTAATCGTTCATTTTAAAAACAACAAAAGTCAAGAGCTAGGACATAAATGTACAGTTTTGACTAAAAGGAAAAATATGTTTTATTTTAGATATATGACCGAATAAAAAGTAACCATAATTTTTTTTTAAAGTTGGCGTTTTTACAGGGCTTTCAAAATAAAATTATGCATTAAAAAAGTGACCGTGCGCTCTTATATCATAAAAATGATTTGAATTTGTCTAAAACAGCTTTAAAAATTTCGGTAGAAACTATGTTTAGAATTACCCTTTTAGGGATCTTAGTACCTTAAAGAAGCATTTTTGAGATGAGGTTGAGAGAAATGCATAATGCACTAAAACTATGTACAAATAATTTGAAAGTATAATACAGTATGAGAAACTCCTTTAAAACCCCAGATGTCAGTTTTTTTTTTCAAAAATGGACGTATAGTACCTATGCGAGCTGTGGGTTGACGGACTAATTATTTATCTATGTTCCTTGCATGAAAAATGCCATTAACACCACACTAGCCAAAGCTGTAAGCCAAACTATAAACCAGGAGTAATTATTTTCTGCAAAAATCCTAAATGTCAGTGACCTATCGTGTTTTTACCAATAGCCGTCAACTATTTTTATACAAAATTAAAACGGATGGACTTTACAATAGCACAAATGGATCAAAGTTTTAAATGTTGAAGTCGTGTATGTCAACTGTGAAGAAAATGGATCAAGACAAAATTGCTTTAATTTTTAGTAATTCAGCAAAATGTTAAAAAAGTTTTAGATTGAATAAGGATTCCATATCTAGTTTTACATAAATAAACCAAATTTTTTAGTGTCATATTTCATTAAATCATATTTAACACGTTTTTACGTAATTTACCTAGTTTTTATACAACACAATAATTGATGTCAAAGTTTGCCAAATATATTTACATACAAAAATGTATAACCAGGTTAATTACCTAAAAACGGTGAAAAATAGATTAAAACAAGATGATAACAAAAAAAAGTTTATTTTATGTGAAACTTAAGATATCGAATCCTTATTTAATTCTAAAAACATATTTTATTTAACATTTTACTAAATAATTAATAAAGGCAGTTTTGTCTTGGTCCATTTTCACATTTCGGTAGTTTTTGGAGCCCCTGTACAAAACAAAACAAATTTCTTAACGTTAATCTTATTTTTTTAATCCAAAGCAGTTATCAAGCAGGACTTTTTTGAACACTTAAATTTTTGATCCATTTTTCCAATTGTAAAGTTCATCTGTGGACATGTAGATTAATGTATTACGTACTGTATAAGCAATAGCTAAAGGCATATCGGCCAGTAAAGCAACAACAAAGGATGTACGATGAATCATACTATACGAAATGTATAATGCCGGTATTTGCGTTAGATTGACTCTTTTCCTCACATTGGCTATGTGTTTTGTTATTTAGCTGATCCGGTATATTATGTAAGCATTCAACAAAACCTCGAGCTAAAATCTAGAACTTTTTTTCCTTGTATAATAAATAACTATTTTTTCTTTCGTCGAAAATAACAGTTAATGACAACATAGTTCGGTTGTATTCGAATACTCAGTATTCTGAATAGTATTGAGGATACATTTGGCCGGTATTCGAATACATTTGTGTGTTTGGTATTCTGTATTCGGCAGAATAGTATTTTGCTCAGTATTTGGTATTCTGTATTAGAATTACTTTAGAAGTATTCAACGAAAATTTCTTTTGAGTATTCGAATACAGGCGTTTCGAGTATTCGAATACCGAAAAGTGTAAGCAGTATCCGAATAGTAAAATTGTCATGATTTGTAGGTTTTAGTAGTATTCGAATGTTTTCGTTTTCAGTATTCGAATACCGATTCCGGGTATTCCTGTATTCGAATACTTTCTTTCTTCCAAGTATTCAAATATTCGGTATTCGAATACTTTCTTTTTTCGGTATTTGTATTCGAATACCGATTTTTCAGTATTCTGCCCAACTCTGAATGACAACTAGAGTTTTTGCAAAGAACGCCTCACATTTATTTTTCGACAAATTTCGTTTTGTCTCTGTAATGGTACAAGTTGTCCCAGTGTGCGGTGCCGATACAGTCGTTCGCCGGATCCGTGCTCTTGAAGTCCTGCAGTGGTTGGGTCGATGTCCTTGCCGTGGTATGATATACTTTGTATTTTATTATGTTTTACCTTCAGTGGTACAGTGAACCTTTGCATGTGCTCCCAGACCGACCCGAAGTCGTCGGACTGAAACCGATTTTTTGTACGTGCTCTATCTTCCTCTTTTTGGTCAGTTTTCTTCTTTGAAACGAGATTTTATTGGCTGTATAACACACGTGCTTTAAAAGTTAATCTATTTCTAGAAGATGAAAATCTTTTGTCGTCGCTTTTAAGTACTTTTTTATGGGAAAAGACCCGCCGAGGTCTTTCGTATGACAATACATAACGACATTTATTTTACTTATCATCTTTTTGTTTTAAAGCTCAAGTTTTCGCTTTTGTTTTTAGGGTTTGCTATTAAAATAAAAAAACTTTTAAAAGAAAATGCTTGCGTCTGCATGATTTTTTTAGACCTTAATTTATTAATAAAAGCTGAAAATTAAAAAAAGGACCCGGTTTACAAAATTACAATTGGAAGTATTTTTGTAAAGTACCTACCCACGGTAAAGACTGCACATTAGGTACCTATATCAAATAGATTTACAGGGTGTAACTATATCGATAAACTTTTAAGGTGTGATATCCTGTGAGAAGACCGAAAAATACCCATTTTTTCCAAGTTTTTTTTTTCTGAAAAGCCCTTTTAATTTAATAATTTAACATTTTGTTTTCTGTATCATCAATCAGCTGCTAAGTTATCGTTAACTGGTTTGATTTAGTTGTAGTTTTACTTCCCATTTTTCATAGGTTAAATGTTTTTGGTCCTAACTACAAGAAGATTTTTTTTTTTTTTGAAATACGCCACTTTGTGAAATTAACAACGATATGTTCTAAATGTCCTACTTTTGGAACTACATGGTGTTAAAATTTATGAAAAATAATCGTTATTTTATAATACCTTTTACATCAGTTTTGATACTTTTTGTGAAATTTGGGAGACGTCTTCTAAGTATCAAAGGATATTTTTACCGTACGGAAAAAATGATTGTTACCAGTGTTGTAGTTTTACAAACAAGTCGGTAATTGTCCTTTTTTATTACTTTGCTTTTAGACAAGAATCATAAAATACTCAAATAGTTTTAAGGCAAATATTGCGGTAGTATTGTTAAAATTATTTGCATAGTAGTATTGCTATTAATACATTTTATTTAAATAAACCTATACAGATACTTAATTTTTTTAGGGTAAAATAAACTACTATTTACACCAAATAGTCAAGTTTGTGATAATATCGTTAAGAACTTTGAAAAATGGTTCGTAGATATTTACGCGAAAACCGTAAATCGAATAAAAAAAGTCAAAAGATCAATTTTGTTCAGAGCTAAAGAAGAATTTCAAAAAGTTTTTATTATTCTAGAAAAATGCAATTGCGTACCATTTTTTTCTCTACTGTAAATATTTACACCCTAAAAAAAAATTGAGTATCTATATAGGTTTATTTAAATAAAATGTATTAAAAATACAAAATAAGGTACATAAAATAAAAACTTTTAAGAGACTAATTAACGTGACGTAACTGACACTCAAAAACATACCTCAAATTACTGCTTTGTTTATTGCTTTAATATCATACAATACTACCGCAATATTTGCCTTAAAACTATTTGATTAGTTTTATAATTCTTGTCTAAAAAGCAAAGTAATAAAAAAGAACAATTACCGACTTGTTTGTAAAACTACAAGCTATGGTTGGGGACATTACGAAAACTTGAGAATTTTCAAATTTAGAAATTATAGAAAAACAATTTTAACATAATTAAAGAAATGACGTACAGGGTGATGCCCAGTTTTGAATTAAGAAATGTTTTCCGGGGAGTTCAATATTCCCGGGGGATTCTGAAGTTAACAAAGAAAAAATTAGTACCACCAAACAAGTTGAAGAGGAAAACAAAAGATCCCTCACGTTTAAAAACCAAACAAACAACTTGTAAACTGATATACTTTCTTACTTATAAGTTGACCAGCAAATTTATTTTGGTGTCCCAATTTTCTCTGGGAGATATTTTTTTGCTCCGGGAGGGGACTATCCCCGGGCGACCCCTTGAATTCAACGGTGGTGGCGCCTTTTCGTTGACCTTGCAGAGTATAGTGAAACCTAAAAGAGATACAACAAAGCTGGTTGCACCATCTCGATTTGGATTTTCGAATCGAATTTAGAGGTGAAAGTAAATCAAGACCAACTTGGATTTGTTTCGGAAATACAGCATGTTTTTCAAATTTTGTCAATTTTGCCAGGCACTTGTCCCTTGCTTGATCTTAGAAAAAAAATGTAAATAAAAAGTTTTATGGATTTTTACGTAGAATTCAGGGCGTTCCTATATTTTTTCCATATTTTTAATTTATAAAAGAAAGTTGAATTTTTGAAATAGAACACCCTGTGTATTTTTTAATCAATTAAAATGTCTCCTGAAAAGCTATATGAAATACCACATTTTATATCATTATTTTTTAATAATTTTGGAAATATGCCCATATAAACCTAAAAAATAGTAGATATACGACGCGTTAAGATTTGGAAGTTTATATTTCCGAAACTGCTTAAGAAAATCATTTTGAATGTTATAAACTCTTAAAGGTCTTTAAAATATCTTTTTAATAATGATAAAATGTACAGGGTGTTTTATTTTTAAAATGCCATTTTATTATCAAATTCATGACGATGTCTATATTTCCAAAACTGTAACAAATAAAATATACTAGATGTGATATTTTTTACGGCTTTTAAGTAGACCTTTCTATTGGTGATAAAATATACAGATTGTTCAATTTAAAAATAATTTTGTGTTAAAATTAAAGTCAATAGTCAAAACATAGATACGCCAACGAATTCTGCGTAAAAATCCCTAAAACTTTTCTATTTACATTTTTTTATCTCTAATATCAAGCAAGTTACAAGTGCCTGGCCAAATTACCAAAATTAAAAAAAACATTTTGTATCTCCAAAACAAATCAAGGTAGCCATGATTTACTTTTACCATTGAATTTGTTTCAGAAATTGCAGATTTGTTCAATCTCTTTTAGTTTTCGCTATACCCTGCAAGATCAACGAAAAGGCGTAACCTTGTACATGGGATTAATAATATAAAGAAAATCATTGGTTCAGCTAATGGTGTAATTAAATATAAACTACCCATCTATAAATTCATGTTTTATTTAACATTTTAACCCTTCGTCGAGCACTGCAGCTTCCTTAGCTTTCTAAAAACCCAAAGTCAAAAACCGGCTCAGCACCAGCCAGCAGCGGTCGGTCGTCCGCTCAACTAACAGATGCGCCTTTATCAGCTGCCACCTGCCAAATCCAACAGCTGTCTACTCACCCCCGGCAAGTTGGCCGCATTTATCCATCTTTCTTAGCTCGGTCTTTTTAGTTACAGTCATGCGATCGATCGATTGAAAGTTCGATGAATTGTTGAAAACGAGTTACTTAGCATAGGCTTCCATTTTCAAAGAATTGGAAACGGATGTGGGTCGGATAACGCAAATTAGAGCCTTTGTTTTTAGTTGTTAAAATATTCTCTGTAACCAGCGAAATATTCGTTATTAAAAAATCTAACCAAAAATACTTGTAAAAACAGCCGCTTTTTCACTTTCACCTCTTTATTTTGTTACAATAAAAACGAAAATGTAAAGAAAGTCAAGTTCAATTACACTGGTCAACAAGATTTTTGTTTCACGTAAACTGGTATGTAATTTAACTCACCCATATTAGAAAACCATAAAAGTTTTTGTTTAATCCCCCTTATTTTTTAACACTGACGCGGTCACACACAACCACATTATAACATAAGATTGTGAGAAAATTGTAAACAAAGTTATCTTTAAAAAATGTTTTTTGGTTTTATTTTTGTTATCTACACCAGTTAAAATACCGAACACTTTTATAAATAATCCTGATCATTTTTGTTATGTGTATGAGGAACATACATTCACGGGTTAACCGAGAAATTTCACACAGTGAGTGAGTTTTACTTTTAAGTATTTTTAATTTACCGTGCGCCGCCAAGGTAAATTTTGCGCTTTCCATAAATTTGGTGAATACTTTTTGACAGGATGAATATCATAGTGTAATTTTTGTGTGACTACAATTAAAAGCGTCAGTAGTAAAACAAAAAAAAGTAATAAATAATTTTAACTGATCAAAATGTTTTGTTTCGTAAGCGATAAACAAATAATGTAAAAAGGATATTTATACAAGGTGTTAAAGGATGTTGTCAAGAAAATTTAAGGGCAGATTCTACATCAGAAAATATAAAAAAGGTTCATATAAATATTGGCCCGAAAATTTTTGTTTTCAAGATACGGGGTCTTATATTTAAAAAAAACTGAAAAATTTCAAAAACACTTATTTTAGTAAAAATTGTTAGACTGGGTATCAACTTTATTGAAACAGGTATTTATTGTTCTTGAAGATATGTTCTGTAATTTGGCGGATTCATTTAATGGATGGTATTTATTTGGGTACACGCCAAAATAAAATTAAAAGTACTAAAAACTATAAAAAATTTAAACAAGTAAAAGATAATTAAAAATCGACGTTTCGGTGGCATATCTGCCATTTAATGTCAAAGTTTTCAGAATATCCTAAAAAAACATAAAAATTTTAAGTTTTAAAACCTAAATAATTAGTAAATTTTTATTTTTATTAATTTTATTCCATTTATATTGACAACGGTGGCAGATTTGCCACCTAAACGTCGATTTTTAATTATCTTTTTACTTGTTTAATTTTTTTTGGTTTTTTAGTACTTTTAATTTTATTTTGGCGTGTACCCAAATAAATACCATCCATTTATTGTTCTTGTAACATAATTGCTAATGAAAAATTATAAAACCTTATTTTTAAAAGAACAAGTTCCCGGCAGTGCTTCTTTTATGGTCTAAAAATATGCTGTATGCTGGATTTTAATTTTTCTTTTAAACTAAACAAGATACCAAGAAAAATTAGGAGACATAAAAGCTGTATTTTTATTAGCTTATTCTAACGAAAGCATACATATTTTATACACATTTACACAATCAGTTCCGTACCGTTTTTTTTTGTTAGAACTCCTGCAGTTGCGGCATTAGCCGCCTCTTGACTTATTAAATGTAATTAAGCTAATAATAAATTACCCTCTTAATGGCATAAATAACATTGCCAAATTAAAACAAAATTGGTTAAAGATACTTAAAAAAATCATTTTTTTAAAATTTGGACACCATGTATTTTAAGAACAAGGAACTTGCGGACCCATGTACAAATCAAATTATTAATTAAGATCATATTAAAGAAAAAAAATTTACAGTAAAAACTTAAAATGACATTTTTTAAAAATTTGGTAAAACACTTTTTGGGCAAAATAAGGCTAAAATTACAACGGCTTGATCAATGACCTTATAACTAACTATAACTATAAACCTATAACGCTCTGAAATGATCATTTTGAATAACGTTATCCTTAGAATATTTTGCCCGGGAAAAGAGATACCAATGAAAATACAGTCCAAACATATTGTAGGACTACTGCAGTGGCGTAGCGAGAGGGGCGGGGGCGGGGCGGGCCACACCGGATGTCACCTTTTTGAGGTGACAACCATCCTTTCTCTCAACTTTAAAATCAATGTACAAACAAAAAAATAAATGGCTAGCACAAAAATTTGTTTTTCGGGGATTCCTTCATTAGCACTAGCTCAGCTCTATATATGTATAGTTCGGGGATACCAGGACTGTAAAGACACTGAAAAGCCGCTAATGTTACGGTTACCGATCAGGTGTCTCTAGGTTAGCGTGTCCGTAGCTTCATATGAGAGGAGTTTCAGTAAATTAAAATTAATAAAAAACTATTTGCCGGCAACAATGACCCAATCGCGGCTTTACAATCTTGGTATATTAGCCAATAAACACGAGGCAATACAAAATATAAATTTCAATGAAGTTATAGCTGAGTTTGCAGCTGCAGCTGTCCAAGCTAGAAAGAATAATTTTTAATTGTATAACAATTCCTTTTCTGTCTTTGTTATAATTGTGTTTTGTTATATCTTTAATACTATAAATAATAAATGATCCATGATCTTTATCATATAAAATTTATTGCTTTTTACTTTCGATGGGGTGATACAGGCCCGTACGCAGAAATGAGTTTGGGAGGGGGGACAAGAATTAAAAGAAAAAATAACATCGACGAAAAAAATTAGTAGCAAAAAAAACTATTTTTTAAATTTCTACTATCCACACGCACGAGGATACTTAATTACTCGCTACTCGACTAAATTACTAGCCGTGTCTGAACAAAGCATTTTCGCCGAAAAACTCCATTCACACCTCTTCTGGGGGGAGTAATTGCCCCCATTGCTTCCCTCCGTACGGCTCTGGGGTGACATCACCAACTTCCGCACCGGGTGCCACTTAAGATAGCTACGCCACTGGACTACTGTTGGACACCAAAAAGAGATCTTCTGAAGAGTAAGAAAAGTAAGTAAGAAAACCCGTAAAAAAAATATGTCTTTTATACGGTCTACACGAAATATTGTTATTTATAAATTTTTAGTATTCCAACAAAACATAGTAGGTATAACTTGCAACAAATCTATTTTTATTTTAATAATTCCATACTTTATTAATCCATCGATTTAAAATTGAAAATTGTAGAACTCGTGTAACAAAAAAAAGTTAAAATATTGTTTACCACTGCTGTTTTTAATCGAATTGTTCATCATAAAATGAGGCAGTTAATAATAATACAATGGAGCAGTTAAAGCAAGTAAAATGAAATTATTAGACTTTAATTTGTTAAACAAATTTGATTTAGATATGTATATAATATAAAAACCTGGGCCAAAAAATCGAGTTTTTATAATGTATCGAAAATATTGCTTGACAAATAATTGCCTTAATATTAATATTAGGAGGTCTATCTTCGCGACTAACAGTTTTTTGACAACATTATATTTTTTTAGTGCAAAACTTGCAAATTGTTGATCTAAAAGAATGTAGCAACATACATTCTTTAAGCAAATTAAATTTCCTACCGAGGAGCTTTCTTCGTAAATTGTCGTAAAATAGGCGGTCTAGGGTTATCTAATCGGACTTTAAATATTGAACTATTTTTTCAGTTTTGTTCACGAGTTTGTAACTACTACAGATACTACAACTACCGCTACAAAGAAGGTCTCTTAACATTTTTCAATAAATTCATTTCTTTAAAAGTTATTTGACGTTGAAGTTGAATCCGAATGTAATTTTAAGAGACTTTTTTAAAGCGCATCCAATTTCCTTTAAAAATATGTATTGGATTTATTTAAATATTGATATTTGTAGTAGTAACAAAAATCCAAACTGAAGAAACAAAATCGAAAAAATAGTTTAATGTTCAAAGTTGAATTACAAGGAAACGGCCTAATTAACGACAATTTACAAAGAGAGCTATTTTGTGGAGAATTTAATTTGCTTTAAGAATGTGTGTTGGTAAATTTTTTTAAACAAAAATTTACCAGTTTTGCATATAGAAAAAGATCGTTGTCAAGAAATTGTTAGTCGCGAAGATAGACCTCTTAATATTAATATTAAGGGCTCACTTTTATATATATTTTTGTTACCCTGAACAATATTTTGGATATATTTTTCAAAGAAATATCGATTTTTTGGCCCAGTCTAATGTATATTTGTTATCCTATGCATACCTATAAAATTTTTGACCTTCTTAGAACCTTGGGAGTAACCTAGCATAGGGTTATGAGAGGCAACTGGTTTCCTAAGGGGACGGGTACCTGACCGTAGAAGAAAACCACTGTGTGGCACTGTGTAAAATCCCATAACTATTTATACATGCATGCATTTTTAAACAAAAAAAAATAAATATAAACTTCGTGTCAACTCGATACGTTTAAATTTACTCTAAGTGTCTTGAAGACTATTCCAGATAGTCTTCTTTTCACGCATTGGCAAAACTTCCGCATTGAGCGTTTCAAAGTGGCACGACGTGTATGTTTATACTTACTTTTGTTGGTAGCATATATCGGTATGGCTATATTAAATGTATATCTGCCAGTAATGCAATAACAAAATAAGCACTTTTAGTCACCCAATCCCAAATGTTTACAAGTCTAGACGGTGTCTCTTTACACGCATTGCCTATTTGTATAATTGATGGTTGAACATTTGTTTTATTAATCACTTTTATTTCATGATAATATTGGTTTATATCTTTTTTTAAATTTTGGTACGAGTTTTGTAATTTAATTGGAAAAATACCCATTTGTTTTTTTTTAACAAATTAAAAACTTAATTAGACATCACAGTATGTTAAGTGACACATTCAAATAATTTTGATGCCAATTTAAAGTAATTAAATTTATGAGACAAAACAAATTTTTAGTGTGTCATTTTTGAACAGAATCGTAGTGATTTCAAAATTATTTTAGTGCGTAAAATTTTCGAATATTTGGTATATGAAACTAAAACAGCGACGGCAATTAAACATTTGTTTATCATTAATTTTACAAAATGACTATTTTTATTTGTTTTCTATGTTTGACCGGATCTACGTGTAAAAACAAAATGTTAAAATAGGCAAAATAGCAATAATAATGCCAACTTTCTCCCAATTTTTTGTTAACAAAATTTATTGTAATTTTCCTTTGGTTTAACAAAGCCGTTATGCGTCGTTCTTAAATGTTGGTTTATTAGTGCGACTTTATTTTTTGATATTGAGTTTAAAGGAACTTTGTTTTTGTTTCTTTGTTCTTTAAATAGGATTTGGAATAAAGACAATGGTGAAGGTAAAAGTTACTATGTACATTATGTCTTAAAAATTAGATAAACAATCACAAAGTAACTTACAGTTAAATGTTTATTACATTAAAGAAAAAACTAAACAATTAACTTCTTAATACTACTAACTTCTTAATAAACTTCCTCTATGGTCTTTCAACTAAAGCTCTGTACTTGGCTCTCTAGTTATCTATCTGATGTCGTATCAGTTATTGTGGACGGCTACTCTTCATGCTTTTACCAAGTAAATGCTGGGGTCCCTCAGGGCTCAGTTCTGGCATAACATTGTTTCTTCTTCCATCAACGACCTTCTCTCGTCACAACTAATTCCTTCATAGTTCACCTTGTAGTACCCTTTACTCCAGTTTCAGGTTCTGAAACCCATTACTAAACCTGACTTGGAAAACAAACGCGAGCGATGCGAGATATCTCTTTCGCAGGATCTTAATTAATATTGGATTGGGGGCGCTAAATCGTCCATTTTAATGCATCCAAACACAATCATGTTCATTGTCGAAAAGTCATCAAATACTTTCATCCTCTACTTATGAGCAGCCAGTTTACAAATGAATACCTTTTAATCTTGTGGGCGTCATTTGAAAGTAACCTTAACTGGCATAAACATTGTATCTATAGCCACGGCTGCTTCAAAAAGCTTGGATTTCTCTTTCGAGCCAAAAGAGTATTTTCCCTTCTGAATTTATACACTTTATATGTGTCCCAAATCCGACCTCCTTGGAATATTGTTCTCATATCTGGGGCATGGCGTCCCCACAACCCTAAGCATTCTTGATTCTATTCAAGAAGAGCTATTCGTCTCTCATTAATGATCCTTCACTTACAGAAGGCTTCCCTCTCTTGCATCGTCAGGCTGTAGAAGTTTATCAACTTTTATAAATTTTATGTGACTGCTGCTCTGAAGAGATTGTCCAGTATAGTTCCTCCACTAACAGTTTAACAAAAACTCGTGGTTCCGCGCGTGTGCAGCCCTCACCACGGTCCAACTGAATGGGCCCCGAACCTCCACTTTGTTCGTTCTTTTTATCCCTAGAGTTTTTCTAGGTTGTGGAACCTGCTGCCCGCGGAGGTCTTTTCTTCCCCCCAAATCTTCGTGGCCCCAAGTCCCCGTGTCAGCAAACTCCTCTTACCTCTTAAGACACCCACGGTACGTTAGTATTTAAGGCTTTTAGCCTTCGTGGTTTGTCAAGATAAAAAAAAAATTAAGGAGCTCTTTGCAAACAAAACAAAAAAAAACACTAAAAACCACAGTAGTCAGTGACCAAACTATATTGTATATGCAAAGAGCATTTTTCAGCAAAAATTCCATATGTCAATGACCAATCGTATTTTTTATATCCAGGGTGGGCCAAATTAAACTTGCACACTTTTTAAGTAATAATAACTTTTTATCTCTTATGCCTTTTTTTGATTTTTACAATGGGTAGATATGTTTTCTTTAGGTTTGTCAATTTTAGTCAAATGGATCTAGTCAGGACCGGACCGACCGGAATTTTTTCCAAAATGATGCATTTAACCTCGTTGCAAAAGAAATCTGATTGCTGCAATTGAGCTACTAGGTTGTTCTTGTCGACAAACTATGGGAAATGAATTCAGTAAAAGCGAATCTGTCAATAATTTGAGGATTTAGAAATTATGATTCTTGATAAATGATGCAGCCCAAAACGCATGCATTTCCCTTGATTTTAACAGGGAACTTTTTGATAATGTGCTTTGAAAATCAAAATTGTGAGGTTACCATGGTTCCTGAGTTGGATGATGACCCGGCTAAACAGTAAACTAATTAAAATAAAACGTATTAGCCTAATTGTAGATAACTTCGATTTATTTTGCAACGAAGTTAAATGCATCATTTTGGGAAAAGTTCCGTAAGTCCGGTTATAACTAAATCTATTTCACCAAAATTATCAAACCTAGAGGAAACATATCTACCTATTAGCCCTGTAAAAATAAAGAAGATAGGCACAACAGATAAAAATGTTATCATTAGTTAAAAAGTGCGCAAGTTTAATTTGGCCCACACTGTATATTTATAAAAAAGCATGTAGGTGTAAGCATTTATAGAAAATAGAGGCCAACATTTTTATACTAGGCTATTTAAAAAAATAATAAGGAAGAGGAGAAGGCTAATGGATTTAAGACGAAGATAACAACAGTAGTGGCAGTACTGATGAAAACTAAGTCATATTTGTACAAAAAAATGTTAAATAATAGAGTTTGTTCTTTCTTTTAAATCAAAAATGTTGTTGTAATTAAAAATTCCTTTTTTTTTTGAAAAAACTTAATTACGTTATTCTACAGAAACCCTATATGTCGGGGGATGAAAGTGGTTAAAAGTATCCTGTATTTAAATAACAAACAAAAATATTTTTATACAGAACTACCCTAAAATAAACAGTTCGGGAGATATCGAGTATTAACAAATTTCGCATATATTGACCACTAGATGTTGTATATACTCTATAACAACTAAAGATAGGAAATGGATATACAGGGTGGGCCTTAACTGTATGAGCAGTTTTAATATCCAACAAAACAAACATTACAAAACTTACACATATTTTATTGATATTATTTTAAACTAAAAATTATGTAAATTTTTATGACCTAAACATTATGTTGTCTAAGTGACGTCCTCCACGTTGCATATTTTTAAAGACTTGGCAACAAGTTTGCTCGCGGAATGGCGTTTGATCAGTGAACAATTCCAGACAGAAACATCAACGTCCTTTTCATTCTCCTAAGTTTGTTGTGTGGGCTGCAATATCAGCAAGTTGAATTATTGGTCTATATTTTTTTAAATAAAAAGGAGTTGCCGTGACGGTGAGAGCTGATAACTATTGTGAGATGCTACAGGGATTCTTAGTCCCAGCTCTTTAACAATTTGAAGGACATAATGCTACGACCTGGTTTGAACAGGATGGAGCCACCTGCCACACTGACACAGTATCCATAGATTTGTTGAAAGAAATGTTTCCTGAAAGACTCATCTCACGAAGGGTTGATATTCAATGGCCCTCGAATCTTACTCCAAATGAATATTTTATATTAATGTGTGTCCATATAATCCTAACCACATTAGACCGGATCTAACAAAACATTATGCAGGAAATAAACGCCAACGTGACCGGACGTCACTTGGACAACATAATTTTTAAGTCCTAAAAATTTTAATTATTTCTAGTTTAAAATAATATCAATAAAATATGTGTAAGTTTTGTAATGTTTGTTTTGTTGGATTTCAAACTGCTCATACAGTGAGGCTCACCCTGTATTATAGGTATTATATTAGAAATTATTCGTAAAATTTAGATCTTAAAAAATATAGGGGTGTTCCATTAAAAAAATTAAAATTTAGAAAGTGATAGACACGTGCATGCTATTATATCTAAATTTAAAAGTGATAAGATAATTCATAAAATTCTCATTGATTTGTTGATTTATTTTAATTTACTATAATAAAATCTTGTAGTTTTTTCTTAACAACGCGAAAAACTTAAAAAGAAAAATAATACAATCATGTACATTTCCACTTTATCGTGATTATGTACGAAAATATTTTTGCCTATATGTAGATTATTTTTCAACGACTGTTAAAAATGTATATGTCACGGTAAATGTACGCAATCGGTAATTATCTATAATTACCGTTAATTATAGATAATTACCAACGCACATGGTAAATATAGTGAATTATCCACATTTACCGGTAATTATATATATAAAAATTCTTCGTAACTGTGGTAAATCTTGACATAAACTTTGGAATGGAGAGGGAAAGGCAGAGTGGGGCGCGGGGAGGGTGATACTTGCAGCCGCGCACGTATTAGCGCCTAGACCTCGTTACATGTCGTTTTTACTTGGAGTTCTATATATGTAGTGAATTTTTTAAATAAAATTCAATGTGCCCGAAGTCTCGGTCAGGTTAGTTTTGTTTAGTTCTGGTTAGCTTCTGGATGTTTAATTTCATTATTTACTACATTTACTAAAGGGGTATGGTAATTTTATATAATTGCCGGTAAATGTGATTAATTCGAAGGTTTTTAGAACCTTTACCACGAGCACCGGTAATTATGCATAGTTTCCGGTAATTGTACATAATAACCGCACTATCCACATTTACCATAACATATACATTTTTAATGTATATGTTATGGTAAAAATATGGTATATTTTAAACCGGTAATATGACCTATTCCCCACGGCCATTACCCATGCTTATCACCTATATCCATTACCCACGGCCGTCATATGGTGCTTTAAGTGTGCATAAAAACCTCGTTTTTTTGTAAAAATATCTAATTGGTAGGAACGTCAAATCAATTAATAACAAAATCAATACCATTTGATAAAACATTTGCAGATGGCTCGAGAATATTACATTTATTTTTTGAGTTGATATAAATCCACAAGAATGTTTTATTAAAATGTTTTCCAGTGATGTATTAATAGTCATAGAAAAATATACTATGCTCGCACGGAATACTCATTTCTCTCTTATATGACTTACAGCACTCGCCTGCGGCTCGTGTTGCAAAAGTCATACTCGTCAAAAATGAGTAACATTTCATGCTTGTCCCATAAAATACTATCAGAAAACAATATCTGCTCCCAACTGCATAATTTTAATGGTATTTGCGAAAATCAACCATTATTCTTTTCAACACCCTTCCAGCCTAACTCGCAGCTTAAATTAGTGTTACTTTTCAGTACATATCTACTAAGGGGAGTATATGCAACAATTTGACACTTAGATACTCGTTTTATTAAAACATAGACGTTTTACATCTTTCTTTTAACTAACTCAGGTAGGACTTGTTTGTGTAGAGAGTTCCTGAAATTTCAGATTTTAAAGCCGTTCCTATAAATTTGCTGTTAATCTAAAGACCCGAGAGCTCCATTAGATAATGTTGACCCCTGGACAAAAGCTCGCCTCTCCGCCTGTGCATCCGGTTCTGCCAGGTCGGATTCTCGTTTCTATTGTCACGAAAAACCAGCTCTCCCGGCGGCATCGCAACCAACCGGAGTTGCTGCGTGGCGTGGCGTGCATTTCTACCTGTTCTTTTCATTAGCGACCCCGAACGAAGTCGTTGCACCAATCTCAGACCTATTTGTTAAATTATATGGTAGTTCAGCAACCCATTTTGTCGAGCGGTTCATTCTTCGTCTATGAACAACGATAATTCCTATATTCCTAATACAGGATGTCCTGGAACTAATGGGCCAGAGCAACTGGGAGTACTAGACATCGAGATAGACCGAATAAGTTGTCAAGTTTTTTTCTAGGAAATCCAAGTTGTTAAGCTTTTAATATTGGAAATACAGGGATATCCAAACTAAATCTTTGCGATTAGTATCTTTGCTCTTAGTCAAGTACAAAATTGTTAAATTTGGAAAACATACTTGTACGCCCTTTAGACAAATAACAATTGACAATCGTGTTTTCAAGCTTGGTAGTTAACTAGAATTTTTAAATGAAACGTTCTGTATATTGTACACGTAAACCATTAAAAAAGCTCTTGAAGGGCTTTTAAAAATATCAAATTTGATATGTCTGTATTAATAGTTTCGGAAATATCGTTATCAATAAGACAAAGTAACATACAGGGTGATTAAAAAATCGATCACGAAACGTCTACCTAATAAAATAATGATATAGCTTCATACATTTTATTCAAAATGTCATTTTTAACGCTTGTTTTTGAAATTGTTAGTTCAAGCAAAAACCAATATAACTCATTTGGAGCATACACTAAGTCATCATTTTAGTAATAATATACATTGATTGTGTGCCTCCAGAGGCAAGAGGCAAGAGGGCATATTAAAAATTGTAATATTTTTGCTAGTTTTCTAAAAGAACATATACCTTAAAAGGTATCCTTTTAAATTGAAACCTCTAATCGTTTAGTCGTAAATTATCCTTAAAAATTAATTAGTAATTTATTTTTCCCATTTGATTATCATTAGATACCAGCTAAATAGGTATCAAAGTATATTAAGGCTGTCAGTTTAAAGTAAAAGGAGTAGCTTTTTATATCTATTCAGTTTCTCAACTAAATGTAATTAATAATAGGTTATCAGTATTTAAATATTGAATATGGTGGTACCTAAAAGGGAAAAATAAAACGATTAAATTTTTAAGGATAATGTGCGTCTTAACGGTTAGATTTTCGAGTGACTGTAGTATATTATTAATGTTGATGCGAATTATGTTGAGAGGCAGCGACCAATTTCAATAATATAATTACACAGGTCCACAAAATAAAAAAGTGGTCCCGCTGAACATGATCTCAAGTCAAAATTATGGGTCAAACTTTATTGGTGCCAAGGGGGCACTAGCATTTTTTAAAAATAGAACGGAGGGTTATGTAGCACCTTCTTTTAAAGGTCATTAAATTTTATACTTAACGCCCAGCTGTTCCAGACTTAGAGCCATTGGAGATGTCGCCTAAATACTGTACAAACAGTGCGGTTTTAATAGCATGGGCTCGTAAGTCTGGAACGGCTTAGTCGATTTTCAAAACAAAGTGACGTTAAGTAGAGAATCACAGGGCCTTTAAAACGAGGTGCTACATTATCCCCTTTCTATATTAAAAAAATGCTAGTTCCCCTTGGTACCAGCAATTCGATTTTTTTGCAGTTTGATCCCTAGTTTTGACTTTCGCATTCGTGTTCAGAGGGAAAAAATACTATAATAAGAAAATCTTTGTCCCATCACCGAGCCCAGCACAGACCATTTTTTTATTTTGTGGAGCTGTGGTATTAATTACTGATGTTTAGTGACTAAGATGTGGATCTTTTATGAAAAATAAATACAACGTTCACATCTCAAAAGTCTACAGGCCCTATTAAAGTGAAAACTGCCTAACAACCACTACTTTGGAATTTTCTTCAGTTTTATTCATTTTTTTTTAAATATAAATAAAATACTGAAACTGCTATAAAAAAGAAGTCAAAATCTTAATAAAATATATTTTAGCGCGTCTCTAAAAACTTGACGACAGTAATTTGGCAAACAATAAGCGAATAATTGTTCTTAAATTAAAGCGTAAAAAATACAAATATATTTAGTTACAGGTTTGGTCCGTATATCTAGACAACGCCTATCTTGTTAATTATACAAGGTAGGAAGAAACTTTAAATTCAAAAGTTTAAGAAAATTATCCAAACCGTCAAAAATATTTTTTGCAGATACAGACTGAGCAAAAAATACGTGAAGAATTTTTTTTTTTTAAGGAATACGCTCTTTATTATGTCACCATTAAAAAGGTCCTTTAAAATGCGTTACAAAAACATCACATTTGTTATATCTATTTTTAATAGTTTCGGAAATATGTCAATTTAAATCTGGGTACAATTTCCATTACATCTACAGTCTCTCCTTAGTGCCGTAGGTAGGATAATGGAGAGTATATCTACTTTTTCAAATTTAAGTGGCCATATTTAAAAAAAAATAAGATAGATCTATTAAATGCGGTATTTTTGAAAAGCTTTTAAAAAGATCTTTTTATGATGACAGACATGGTATTCCATTTAAAAAAATTTCTCCACACATTTTTGGCTCACTCTGTACCTACAAAAATATTTTTTGACGGTTTGGATAATTTTCTAAAACTTTTTATTTAAAGTTTCTTTCTAACTGGTATAATAAACGAGATAGGCGCTGTCTAAATATACGCAGCAACTTTGTACATAATATTTTAAATACAAGGTGTCTCAAAAGAAATTTTATATTTCAAAAATCGAAAAAAAATACACACACACTCACACCAAATGTTTTGCTTTGCGTTCGCGACATTCATTCAACCTAACAATAAAATTTCTAATGACGGATTGGCTGGCAGGCTCCGAGATGGCTCCCATTTCGTGGCAAATATTTTGTTTTAATTGCGCCAGGAAAGTTGGTTTATTACCGTAGACTTTAGATGTGAGGAAACCCTACAGGAAAAGTCCTTAGAAGTCAAATCAGGACTTCGTGCGGCCCAATTTATGTCACCTTTTTTCGAGATTAATTTGCCTGAAAAAACTTGTGACAGAGACGCATTGGACGTGTGTGACATTGCTCCTTCCTGTTGTAACAATGTTCTTTGGTTAAAGCCAGGAAAATTATGCAGTTCGGGCTACAAATACTCATCTAAAATCCTCACATAATGCTCTGAATTCACTGTAAGAGCATGTCCTCTTTCATCTTCAAAAAGTATGGACCGATTATTCCTCGCAATGTCATTGCGACCCATACGGTCGCTCGGATTTTGATTTATCTAGTGTTGAACCGGTTTTCTCAAACTTGTTTATCCAATTCCAAATAAGAGGAATGCTTGGTGCATCATTTAAGCGACGAAAACCTCGAAGATTGCAAATATTTCTTCGCGCAATAGTCGCTGTAAAATTCGCGCAACACAACTGCGCTCCCGCAAAATGCTCCACAGCGACTAAATTCCCAAGAGCCAGGCTACCAATTGACCCCCGCACCCCTCGCTGGCATTGGGTTCACTCAGTAATCCAAACAAATATAAAATTTCTTTTAAGACACCTTGAATTTTTATATTTAATTTACTTATATAAAGTATCTACTATCTAGAAAGTATGTAGGCATATATCGTTAGACGTAAAATCAATAGTAAAAAGCCAGGCGGTCATCAGTTCTGTCTCACTTTCAATTATTTCCCTTTTTGTTGCTCGTACACTATTTAAGCGACGCGATAAGAAAGAAATAGTTAATTCCGTCTGTATTTGTATGACACTTGTGGCTTCTTTGTAACTGGTTTTAAGTCTAGCTGTTATCACAAATAGTTGAAATAGTGTAGTCTACTGGGGTGATCTTCAAATAAAAGTTACACAGGTTTAAGTTTGACCTTAAGGCACTCTGCACATGGGTCGGTAAAATAGCGACGAGACAGAGATTCGACAAGGACTCTTTTTTCAACCTTTGAACAGTGCGGATGTCGCGTAGGAAATTACATAATTTCCCCGGAGTGGCGTTTAGGGGAACTGTACGGGCGTTTTTACCTTCGGGGATCGAGTAAGGATTCACGCTAAATTGATGGCTTCTTTCTTCTAGGGCTAAGCGCTGCGAACGAAGATTCCTATAGGCTGATGGTATCCTGTTTGGTAGCGAACACGAAGTATTTCTCAAATGGCGGGAAATAGATCGTCGTGCCATGGGATTTGTTAGTAGTGACAGAGAAGGATATACGTATCACCAGTAGCAGTTCTTGCTTTGACAACCGTCATTTTATGGCATTGCATTGATTATTTTTTTATTTCTGGGAGCTACGAGCTCGATTATCCAGATTTTCCGCCGACGAAGCCCTGGAAAGCATAGTCCGATAGGGGAAGAGCTGATGAATTGGACCTAAAAGGACCACAACCAAGAACAAAAAATAGAATAGAATAGATAGTCGACAAGCTTTCGACAGTATGTACTCGCATATTCGTGTTTGAAGTGGCGACAATCGAACAGAGACGAGCATACCTTTAATGGTCAATTTTTACTATATTCTTAGCTAATAAAATTAAATGTTAGTCGGAGAGCGCCAACATTGCCCGAACCTGACTGCGACGGGAAAAAACTACTCGTTATCTATCTATATCTCACCGGGTCAAAGAGTGCCATAATAGAGCCCTCTAAGACAAGTACGGAAAAGCCTAAATCCTACCGAACTACTATTTTACAGACCAAAAATAAAATATTTTCTTACCTTCTTTCGCTTCTTCATTCCAAGCTCTTTCTGTGTAATATTTCCGCAAATCTTTTTTAAAATTTAATTATAAAGTCGAGGACGTTTCTTAACTTCCTCGACAAATGTAATATTAAACAAATCCATCTTTCGTCCAAAAATGTCTTGACGTAACACCTATTTTCCCGTGTAACAATTAGACACCCAATGAATCACACACTGTAAACAAAATACAAAACTGTTATTTGTATAGAAATTGTTTACTAATGAAGGCGGATTGCTGAGATATGCATACGTGCTGTCGAAGGCTGTAAAAATCGCGGTCATGTCGCTGTTTTACCAGCCCATGTGCGAAGTGCCTAAATCTCGTAGGGAATAGTTATTTAAATTGGTCAACGATTTTTAATAGCAATAGAACAACATGGATAATAAAGATAATTATAAAACACAATATTAACTAAATAAAACGAACAAAATATTTTATAAATTGCTTATATTGCTTAAAAACTTTCTATTATGCGAAAATAACCCAAGCTTTTTCTCATAATTATATTTTCTGATACCCAAGTGTTAATTTAAGTTAAGAACTCGTCTTCAGGATAAAATATTTACAAAACAATATATTTGTCCATTAAACTTCAGTAATTAAAAAATGTGTTTTTTTTTTAATTTTCTGACCTGGTAATTAAATTTTGTAAATATTTATGTACGTTTCTTTTACATTTTGTTTTCTTTTGTTTCAGGTATGTATCTGTTCAGCTCCACATCCAATTAGTTTACCCAGCATGCAAAAATCACTAATTTCTCACACAATATGGCTGAATTAATCTTTTTTTTAAAGGTATTTTTTTAGACTTATAATTAATCCAAAAACATAAATACACTTATAATAGAATCTGCATAAGCAGAACCTCTCCTGGTATTCAATTTGCTTTGAGTACTAAACTTCAGATAATTAAATTAGATAGTAGTAATTATTTGTTATGGTGATCCAGGTAAGTACAAAAACAATTAATTGCTCGAAAGCCGTAGATAATAAAATGGATCATTTAAGCGGGGAGATACCTGTAAAATGTTTTTTTCTTAATATGTTAGTATATTCCTTTCATAACATGTCACTAAAACTTTAGAACATAATTTTTAGTAGGTATTTATTATCTTACAGAGTCGGTAAGTCACTATAATCATTGAATTTTCATGTACATATTCAAACTTTAAACGCGTTTTTCTCAAAATTGTATTTTTAAATTAGCGGGCACGATAACTCAAAAAGTTATTGACCGATCTTCCTGAAATTTTGCTCACATCTTTTTAACAACAGTACTTTCTATGTGAACTTACAAGATTCAAGAATTTAAAAAAATACTTTTTTAAAGCAAAAACCATGGAAAAATTGAGCCAAAAAGTGATTTTATTTTACAAATAAATTCACGGAATAAAATTATTCCGCGAATTTGTTTTTAACGTTTTAGGGTTCACCGACAAAGAACACAAAAAATTTGGTTTTTAATTTTTAAATCCCTAGAATCGATTCTAGAGTGCCCGCCGATTAAGAATTCTCTCTTCGACCATAGTAGAAGAATTTAGCGCCACTTTGAATAATTAAAATGAAAAAAACAAAATCTTATAATATTTTAATATTTGAGTAAACTACATGCCAATTTGTAAAAGTATATTATTATACTGTCTCTTTCATTAAAAAAAAACATAAAATAATAAATTATAATATTTGAATGTTTTGTTATGGAGCATTGTTAAGGAAGGAAAAAATAAATTCAACATCTTAAAACCCGACACCAGCGGTAACTAGTACTTACACTTTAAACATAACCCGAGACATAACCTGAAAATGAAAAGTCATAAAATACAAATCTTTAATTTAGTAATGTATAATAAATTTGATTTACACTAAAGTAACTTTATTTCATGTGAAAATTATTATGAATTAATGTATACGAAAATCCTTCCATCATACGGTTTAAAATTATACCTAGTTAATAAATTTAAACAGTGAAACCTGGGTAAGGCTTACCTATAAATTAAATTTGGGGAGAAATTTAAATTACGCAGTTATTTGACTATTATTCTTGGAAAGTGAATATCTGGAAGTTATATTGTAATTTGGTAGTTACCAGAATGTTGTTCTATATTACAGGTAAACATGACGTATGTATTTTGATATAGAGGAAATAAGTGTGACATTCGAAAGTATATCTAAAGAATGACTGTAAACTTTAATGCATTCTCAAAATTAAGAAAAAACATTTTTGTTATAGCACTGACTGAAAACACTAATTACGTTATAGAAGACTGAAAAAAAATGGAATTTTTCTATTACGAATGTCTTTTTTTTAAATATTGTTTTTAATCACAACGTACGTATAAGGGTATGAAAATACTTAACACATTAACGTAAAATTGGTGCCAACCAAGAAAGTACCAAGACATACTAAAAATGTATTTGTTATATCGTAATTAAACGCAGTTTCGTTGAATTATGATGACATGATATGACGGTAACCAAATTGATGATGCATATCTACATTTTCATTCATGATACTTAATTTCAATATCAATGATTATTTATTGGATACGGTGAATATTATACACGTATAAGTACACCAAGAATTTTCTAAGATTCAACAATGCCGTAGTATACAGGGTGTCTCATATAAAAAACTTAAATTGTCTGTCATTTTCTGGGCGCCCTGTATAATTTGAGTAATGGTCAAAAAATGCACAATTTAACAAAAACTTAATTTTGATTATTGTTTTTTTTCAATATAGACCAGAGGTCAAAAATTTATAAAAACCAAAAAGAAAAAAATATAGTCGGGAAAACCCATTGTAAAAGGTAGAAAATATAACAAAAATTGAAGGTTAAATAAATTACGGACGATCACTGGTGTTTTTATCGATTTTTGGCAAAAATACAAGTCCTATGGAAGAAAAAATTAATAACCAAGTTTTTGGTTGTCCATTTTTACCTTTTACAAATAAAATCACGAAATTTGGTGGAAACTTAACTTTATATGTCTCAAATATACTGTATTTTTTAGATTAAAATTATTTGTTTTCACATATTATTTTGACTTAATGTTAAAAAAGTAACCCTTATTTTCAATCAAAAATTCACGTGTCAAAATAATGACATTTTCCAAAAAGTTGGTGGGCTTTTTTTGTTCGTAGAAATATCTACTTTCTGATGGTGCAAAAATATATACATACATTACCACTGTATATTTTTTTTAAATGCATTTCCATGGTACTTGTACTTTTGCCGAAAATTAAGAACACCCTTTTTACCCCAGCCCTTTCCACTTCCCGACCGCAAATCACCCGTTATCTATTGTTCCTTATATTTTTGTTGGTTTATCTACATTTTTCAATGGATTTTATCCTACTATAATTTTTTGGTTTCAAAAATTATCGACCCTGGTTCAATAATGATTTAAAAAAATCGGATTCGATTTTTGTTGAATTTTCTGAGAACATTTACCAGTTTAATGTATATATATTTTTTTACACGATTAGAAAGTGGATATTTTAAAGAACAAAAAAACCACCGACTTTTTGAAAAATGTTTAAGTTTAAGTTAAGATAATGTAAAAAAATCAATATTTCAAACCACAAAACTTACACTATACTTGGCACATGCAAGGGTATGTTTTAACCAACTTTTGTGAAAATAATTTATTTTCTGTAAAAGATAAAAATAAAAAATCAAAAACTTGGTTATTTAAATTTTTTACATACATTTTGTGGTTATGTTATGGAAGCGTAAATACAAAAGTTGTAGATCTTTTTTATCTACAACTTTGCCATTTAACTATTTTCCATAAAACTTGTAGTTTTGCCGGAAATCGAGAAAACCTGTATTTTACACTTAAAACCTCCCTCTCCCGCTTCTCGACCTAAAGCCCGTAATTTATTTTTCCTTTAATTTTTGTTATAGTCTCTACCTTTTTTAAAGGGGTTCATCCTATAATTTTTTTAACTATTTTACCTCGTTTAAAGGCTTTAGCACTGGTTTAATAATTGCTGTGCATGAATATTCCATTCTTCCTGTTTGCACAAAGCTGATTTGAATATTGTCATTTGTTTGTTTGGCATACTGAAATATGCATAGATGAGACTGTCTACTCTTCAATCTTTGTCAGGATGTTACTATTAAAATCATTAAACATAGGTGCCATTGTTAATTCCTTGGTAAGCTATATTTCATGTTCGGTGCGACCAACGGCGTCGATAGTGGTGACACGTAACTTGTAATATTGGCTTATCGAATTTGCAATGAGACTTTCGTTGGCTTTCTTGCAACATTATTAATTATATTCGCTTCACGGCACGAACAGCTATGTCTTTTTTCATGCTGGCATAGTCTGACAGAGTCGTTGAGCTCAGCGCAATGACAAACGCATTCTATATATTTTCTTTGGGTAAAAAAGGCTTTTGCGACTGTCGTTTTGCTATTAGCCACAGCAATTCTTCTTGTTCACTATCTGGAATGTTTTATGACGCGTCGCAAATATGTCCCTCCCAAATCCCAAGCACGACAACTTCTTCGACAACGTGGAGTTCGCCACGGTACTGGGCACGGCTGGACATGGGATGTTCCACTTATCGCGTAACACCAGTTAAACGTTTATGTTTGCATCTTTGCTCGCCGCTGCTAGATGGAGGCTGAAAACCTTCTACGGCAATGGCAAACGGCGGCATTGGCCATTATACCATCGCCTGAGTAGACATATTGCATTGTGTTTGAGGCTGTACTAAGTCAGAATCCGGTGATATTAAGGCTTAAAGAAATGATGTGTTTATTAGTGCGTCATTGGATCGGCAATGTAATCATCTTAAAGTAGTTATGCTGGTAAATCTTCAGCTTATTATCTACTTCATCTTCTGGATCGCAAAAAAATAAAGAAATGTTACAGAGCTACAACATTTCATTTTTTTTTCATGTTAGCCAGTAAATAATTACATTAATAATAACGAGCGATATATGGCTTTCAAAAAAATTTAAGCATGACATACGACACGATTAATGACTAATCTCCGTTTTTTTGAAACTATTTAGAATTTTATATTTAACCAATTTTTATTAACGCAACACGTGATAACTGATAAGAATAAAATATTTACTTTATTTCCGTTCCGTATTATATATTTTGAATGGAAAAGTTCCGCAGTTCTTGTTTGCCAGGTCATGTGCACATAATTGCAAAATTTTTAATTTCACATATCTGTGTCGTACATGCCTGCTGGCACCGTGCCGCGCCCGCTGGCTGGGCACACGGCATTCCATAAAGCAGGGTTGACATGCAACAAAAATATGATGCCTAATTTATTTATTTAAGAAAAAATACTTACCGCTTTGTTTAACACACATAGCTATAAGCTCTTCCACGAGATGTCATTTTTAAAACGTTTGTACACCCTTAATAACTCTCAATATCGACTTTAGAACTCGTTTAACATCAAGCCGTTGAATTCTCTAACAAGATTGACGGAGATATAATTTACTATTGAAGCCACCAAAACCTGGTATCTATTTAGACACTGTGTATTTGCCGAACCAAATATTTAACCTTATATAAATATTTATATAATAGAAATATATATTAGAGCACAGTATCTGGTACATACTGTGTTTTGAAACCAGGCGAAGCGCCAGCACTGTATTTTGAAATAGGAAAAAGAATTAAAAAACAGTGTAGATACTGTGTTTGAGCCATCGTCATATCTCCAAACCAGCAAAAATGTAAATAAGATACAAGCCCGTCATAAAGATGCGGCAGGCACTGAAGCTATGTACCTATATTGCAGAAAGGCAATTTTTGTTTTTGTTGGTTACTGTGTTTTGGCATGGAGCA